>QDEB01093327.1:6037-21775 GCA_004193795.1 Asbolus verrucosus | reverse complement strand
ACCATTCCCTAACACCCTGTATAGAATGAAGTCAGCTTTACAAGGTACTGTTTTAATAGATTTTCGTTTAGATATATACTTTATTAATAATCGAAACAAAGTTCATCAGTCTTAGGTGTTTACTACTTATAAACTTTAAAAATCGAATACTTTACTTATTTATCTCATTTAATATGGTTTATACTGATTCTGAAATGTGGTAACTTAGAATAGTACGTACAATAAAGGACATGTTGTGCTTTAAACATAATTAGTAGTGTAATATGTTAAAACAATCACAGTCTAAAATATTAATTAGATATTTATCATACTTTTTGGTACATCACATTTTGTTTATGTTTCTTCTCCATATCAAGTTGTTTAATTCTTGCATAGCCCGCGCTTCCAAAGAGTATAATAATATTTGAGCACCACCATAACAATGTTTTAGTTTCTTGATACCAATAAGTGGCCAAAATTGTCTGTGCACAAGCTTTTGCTGTGCCTGATATATTATGTGTTAAAGCTGAAGTATACTGCAAAATATCAAGTGTCATTACGTCATTCTTGATCTATTAAAAGAAATTTAATTTACCTTAATTTGTAAAGATGTAAAGAATCCTATTGCAAATCCACAAATTCCGCCTATAGTCATGATAAACCAAAAATGCGTCTGCAGTAATTCTATATAATTATACAAAGCTAAAAATTCATTGTTAAAAAGCATCAGTGGCAGGAATAAAATTGTGGCATAAATGTTGTTATAATAAGATAGTGCCCAGATTTCATTGTTGACTTTTGGTAAAACCTTTTTTGTTAGAATAGAAAACAATGACAGAGATAATGAACCTAAAACACCAAAAACGGTGCCACTTATTGAAAGACTACCAGCTAAATTTTCTTGGTCCACTCCTAAATAAAATCCAGACATGATGACTCCACAAAATAATAAACATTTGGCTGAAGTTTTTTCTCCTAATATTAGGTAAGTTAAAAATACGTTAAAAATTGTAGTTAATGATCGACCAATATAATAGAAAGCAACTGAAACGTATTTTAGGCAAAGATTGTTTGTGGCAATCATTGTAGTAAACATCACAGAAACTGGCAAAATCTGAAATATAAGAATTAAATTTGTTTGTTTGTTTGTTGTTTGTTTGCCTTACAGTTTTTATGGTGTTCAAATCCCAAACATTAGTTTCAGGAAAACTGACATGATGGGGGAACATTAGGGCTAAGCTTTTCTTAATGAAACATATTACTGCCGTAATAAACGTTTGGTATAAAGCAATAAACATTGGTGCATTCAATTCAATGTCGCTCAAAAGCGTTTTGTTGATGAAAACAGTTAAAATTGATACAATCCTGAAAAAGTTGGTTCAGTTTAAATTTTCCGCCATATTCAAAGTGCCAACATCAGCAACATTTCTTTTCATAAATTGTTATAAATGCAAATAAATAATAAATGAAATCGACTAACCAATATCCACTGACTACCAAGAATATTGTAATATATTTCCGCAACAAACTTTCCCTTTGGACTCCCATTTCGTTTAAAAAAATGTACACAACTATTTTACGTTCTTGGCTTTACATTTTAATGAATAAAAGTCAATCTTATCTATCAGTTTTCCACTACTTTTCTTAATCTGCTTCGTCTGCTCATTGCTTACATCTATCAGCTGTCATTGCAATAATAAGTCAACAAGGTAGACGATATAACCTCAAAATGTTTTTATGACAGAAAAAAAAACCCTAAAACAATGCAAAGATACAAAATTTTAATTAATTAATATTACAAAAATATACATTTAAAATCACAATAAGACACTTTACGGTTTGGGCTTATCATAAGCAGTTAACGGACTACCTTGTTGTTGCCACAGTTCCACTGATTTATTCACAATAACTTCAGCCAGTTCTTCAGATATCTACAGAAATTTTTTATTTAAAAATTTACTTTAACTAGATTGAGAAAACTTACACTATTAATACTCTCTATGACACATTCTAGCGTGTTACACCTCATTAGCTTGTGTTTTAAACTAGTGAGAATAACAACAGATGTATAAACTAGAATTTTATAAGAACCTCCTACAATTTTATCCCAAATTCTACAACAGTAAAATTAAAATTAGTTACGCCCATAAATTGTTAATTCTTTCTTACCTTCCTAAAGCCATATCATTTAAAATTCCTGCAAAACAACAATCAAACCAACTATCTAAGGGCAGTGTTTCTAAAGCGTCAATTTTAAGCAAATGTCTAAAAAGTTTAGGATCTTCTTTCTCCAACAGATTTTGTGTAGCTTCAATTAGTTTAGGAACTTCACATTGAAATTTTTGTACTGTATCATAGAACATCTTGGCTAGCCAATACACATCTATATCACAATCAAAGTGAAACAACATTGACTTAACTACTGCCATCAGGCCCTTTTCACTTTCATAATTAGTTTCAAATCTCAATTTTCCATTCTGTAACAGCCACATTGCTACAAAGACTTGCGATTTTGGAAGATCATTTGTTATTCTCAATACATTTAAGGCATGTATTAAATTTGAATATTCGTCTTTTCGTTGTTCGACCACGAATTCGTGGCATTTTTCCTGAAGAGGCAGTACACCTAAAAAAATTTTCAAATGTGGAATCGCCACAGTTTAGCCACAATAACAAAAATAACATACCTAATAATAATTTCCATACTAAATTTCTATGAGCTGCTGGAACACCAAATCTTAAACAGAACTGCTTTAGTTTAGACAAATCTAGTTGTTTTTCTTTTAATAAAATTTCAAGAGAACGTTTTTCTTCCACACTTTTAAATCCAACTTTTTCATAATAAGCGGAACGGAAATTTCGCTCGTCGATCGCCATCTTGTTCACTAGCCGGAGGACGTGATCATTAATAATTAAATTAGATAATTTTACTTTTAAATTATTTATTATCATTATTAGTTAATAAACATGCACCATTCCATAAATAAAAGTCCAACAAAGTATATAGGTGAATAACTGTCCAAAAAATCCATTTGTAAGCAGGGCTTGTCGAGAAATGAAATATTTATTAAAACTCGACGGCCCTGCTTTGCACAGTATCATAATCCACAGACTTGTTACAGCAAAAATATAAAAAGCAGCACCGTACAGCCCTGTTAAACCCAAAACACCTGAAATTGTAAACGTGACATACATAATTTTCCATGAAAGATGTATCATACCCGCTGTGCAGCCTGAAAGAGCTGCCATTGAAGTGCGGCAATATTCAACTACAGACAGATTATTTCTAATCGCTGAATCATTGTATGCCATAACATTAGCAGCGTTGTTGTTTCCATTCTTCATTTTGGAGGACATTATGGTCACAAAATTGATTGTTCAAGTCCTGTCAATTTATCCTAATCCAAAATTGAATAAAAATTAAGGTACTGCTCCAATTAATTAACACACAACATAATTTAATTATTGATTTAACACAGCACATGAAGCTTTTCAAACCACAAAACAGTCATTGCATTAATTTAGGGACAACACGTACTACAGTTGGTTACCTTGTTTTGTTTATACAGTGACGAACGCGGCAATTCCAAACCTTATTTTTCATTTATGAAGTTTCTCTTATTTGACTATTTTAAAATTTTGTCATTTTCGACATTTCGCGAATTACTTCAAAATTTTTTTAAAATTAGAAGTGATGAAACTGGGTATGTTTCAATCAAACTACACTGCTATAAAAAAAAAAATTGGAATGAACCCTTGTAATTTCAGAGCATCGAAAAAGTTCTTCTTTTAAGCAAAGACAAGAATTAATGAAAGCCCTCAGGGTGCCCACTATATCAGAAATTAAAGCATCTTTAGGTTTGCCTTTAGCCATAGTAATTTTCGAAGAAAGTCATGTAACGCAAAAGGAAGAATTAGGATTAACATCTTATCTGCGAGGTCCTAGTGGTGAATTATGGGTGTCTCCAAGCGATTTGCTTATAGGGAAAGTTTGTTTAACTCCACCTCTGACACAGAAACATATTCAAGCACTAACTCACGAAGGAATTTTGGGTGAGATTCTGCTACATTGGAATCAGATTTTTTAAATGTGTATAAACAGACATTGGCGCTCAAATTGAACAAAAATATTGGAATGAGATGAGGATTGAAAAAGAAGAAGCTCTAAAAGAAAGAGAAGAATATTTGAACAGATTGTTCGAACTAGAGAAAGATAGATTACTTACGGAAGCGCTTGAGGGAGAACAGTTGAAACATGTTCAACAATTGGATGAGATGCGAATTTATTTCGAAAACAAAATCAATGAGCTTATTTGGGAATGTTATGCACAAGTTACACAACTTGAGGAACATCTGCAGATTGAAATTGATTCGCTTAATATTTTATGGCAAGAAAAACTCGACGAGGAAATAAACAACACCGTAGCGAGAATAACAGAAGAATTTCTTGAGAAATTAAGGCTTCAGGAACAGGTCCTAGTCAAGATCTTCACAAAACAGATCCAGTAATTTTAGTTTTTTCTTATTACGAAATAAAATACTAAATGATTTTTTTCTCAGTACTCTAAAATGGAAACACAAGTGTGCTCTCGATCTTGAAAGAATAAAATCAAAAGAACTGATGTTACAACTCAGATATAAACTAGAATGTCAAAATGTGGCAAACTTGATGTACTTACTGTGTAAGGAGAGACGAAAATGTAAAGAAGAAAAGAATGAATTGGAGAATTATTATACAAAAAAAATTAGAAACTATATTTTACACATACGGGAGCAAGCACACACAATTAAAAGAATAACACGTATCAAAAACAGAAGATTAAAACAGCTTAACGTTAGAGAAAGATGTTTGATAGAAATATTACGCCAATTTCAAAAATTCATATACTTTGCCCTAAAAGCTTCACCAACTCAAGGTGAATTTTTGCTAAATATCGATAAATTGATCAAATTTGAGCTTGATGACTATTGCCTTGATAAAAATAAGAAAATTAAAAAAGTCTCTACTAAGATTTTTAAGAAACCGTCCGATAAAATGGTACTTGGCGAGTTACATTTTAATTATGAAATTGATGATTACTTAGACGCTAACTTGTCACTTTCATCAGAAGAAGAATTTGAAGAGAGCGACGTCTTGCCCGGCTTTTTTTTTAATGAGAGAATGTATGTGAGGGAAGATTTCCGCGACATGTTCTCTGTAGGAATTGAAATGGATATGAAGCATCCACTGTGGAACAGAGATGTGGAAGAACTGTTGAAGATCTTTAAAGAAAAACTTGCCGCAAAACGGTAAAAATTCGTAATGCTGACGATGCTCAGTTGTTTAATCAGATTATTTTAATTTCAGTTCAAGCAATCAAATTAATAAAATCAAGTCTCATCATTCCAGTGTGCATTTTAACCCTGCAAAATGTGACAGTGATAGTTTACTGACAGACGATCGCACAGTCTGCACAATATCCATGAAATCTCCATCACCACCACCAAAAACACCATCACCACTACCATTAATAAAATCACATTCACCACCACGTTTAACACCAAAGAAATCACCTTCTGTTGAGGACGAAGAAGAAGAAATTAGAAAAGTATCTTTAGCCGGATCAATCGACTATAAAGAATTAAAAAAAGACAAAAAAGCTAGAAAATCATTGGGAACTGTGAGAGAAAAAAATGCTTCAGTTCCCAGTAGTGTTCAACAATCGGTCAAGTCTCAAGACTTCATAATCCGACCACGAATGCGTTCTGCAACACAATCTAGATTGACCTTGGCGAGAGATTCAATAATCCTCCACATATCATGTTTAGAAAAAAAATCTCTTCAGAACATCTCAAAAGCGGCCGAAGAAACCGTATCAAAAATGAGCGATGAAAAAGAAAAACTGACTGAGTCAAAACCGAGTGAAGAAAGGAGAAAATCGTCAAGTGTCTCACAAGCTGGCGTGGAAAAAAATAAAACAACTATTTCAACTTCAAATGATGAACAAGGGAAGTACACAGACGATATAAAATCAGCTGAAAGTCTTCAGATGGCAACAGATTCTGAAGTTAAAGCAACATCTAAATTATTACTGGCACAAGATTCTTTTGAACTTATCCGATCAACAATAGCAATTATTGACAAAAGAGACAAAGAACCAGATTCAATTCCTCAAGAAAAAAGACGGTCACAATTAACTTTTGATCCCAAAATTGTTACTGGCAAATATGGTACTAGCAATGCTTCACCTAAAGGCAACAAATCAACTAAATCAACTAAAACCCAACGTAAAAGACAAACGATTTTGTTAACTCCAATAACAATAATAATTTCAGATAAGAAAGCTGCAATCCCAAAAATGACAACTCCAAAAATCCAGTCACCTGCAAAAATAGTAGGAGCGCGAAAAACGAAAGAATACAAACAAACTATCCATGAGTTTACAGAAGAACGTGTCAAATCATTGGTTACTTTAATGAAAGATAACCCTAGTTTAATTGGATTATTTACTAAGTGCTCCAAATAAACCCTACATTTGGTCTTTCTGCAATGAACTTGATTTCTTATTTGTACGAGTTTTTGCCTTCAGTTCGTTAAACTTTGTAAGACGTTCTTCCACATATTTTTCCGCAGAAAATGCTTCTCCATCTTTGCACTGCTTGATTAAAACTGCTTGGAAGTCTTTTTCTTTTTTCAGTTCACGTCTTTGCCGTCTCTATAATTACAATATTTAAAATTACGTGGAATATCACCTCAATCATACCTTTGCCCATTCATATTTCATTCTTTTCCTTAGTTTCTTTAATTTGTGTTTTTTCATTTTTTTCCTCCTAATCACGATCAATCTTGCTGCTTCCTTCGATATATCTCCATCGTTTGTGGTAGGTAACACAATTTCTTTATTTTGAACAGGATCTTCTAACTGAGGGACATATTTTAATCCACTTGGTAACTCTAATTGAATCTGCTTTACTAGAGGGAGATCTAATTTATCATTTTTTTGCCAAATCCATGGGTTATTGTTCGTCAGACTTATATGAGGAATCAGTAAGGTGACGGGAGCATTATTTGAGGTTAGATGGCGTGCGAATGTCACACAATCTAAAATTAAATGATTATTACTGGTATAAAATTATTTCAATTTGGTATGACCTACGTTTCAATTGATTAAATCGAACGATTCGTGATAAACAAGCCATAAAAGTAACAAATTTTTGATTTGTTGTAATTTCTGATTTTCAAAATATAACCAACTACAACATGCAGAAAATAAAGACCCTAAAACATCTGCGCGAAAATTCAATTTCTCACGTAATATACTGCTCCCCATTCTCCATTGAAGCTTGAGTAACTAGCTTAAGTAAATGGGAAATTTAGAAGGTCTCGCCATAACTGAGTTGAAGCACTATAGAACTTCAAATTGTAAACACCTGTACACATCTTTTCCTGAACATTTTGAAAATAATGTCGGTCACAGAGACGTTTGCTATAATTGTCTACAAATCTTTTAAAAACATGCTGGACTAGCCGCATCACGAAAACGAAATCGCAATTTAATATACTTATTCATAACTACGTATTGTAATCGCGAATTTCTTGTTAAAAGACAGGTTTTCAAATTTTGTTATCGTTACCATTCCGTGTACTTAAACAAACAACAAAGCATGGTCGCTTGGGTGTTTTTTGAAATAAATAAATATTATGTCAAATCGGATGTTAAATTGTGTACAATTTATTTGAAAACATGTCTGCACAAGGAGAAGCAGGCGGAATCAAGCCAAGCGTACAAAACGAAGAACCCTCTGGACCTACTGCATGTAACCGAGTATGTGTGCATGAAGGGGATCGCATATGTTATAACGACCTAGGAGACAAGGGACTTGTTAAAAAAATACAAGGAGCAGAAAATACAAACTCTAATTCTACCGCATCTCTAGAATTAGATAGTTTGCATTCAGGAGAATCTCTATTTAAGGTACCCGATTGATTACATTACAAAACATCTGTTAAAATTTAAACATTTCAGACTTTTACATTTGATACACAAGACAGCGATCCTGCCATAGAAAAATGTATGGCCTTCTGGAAGACTATTCTAGAAAAAAATGTAAAACCTGTTAACTGTTCGTTACTAAAAGTCAAGAAAAATAGAAAAAAAGTAACTGGGGAAAAAAAGGTCAAATCAATACCTCCTTGTGATCACGAGGAAACTCAAAAAATGTGGACGAGTATTTATGAAGATCTGCAAAAAAGAAAACTGGACAAGATTAAGGTAGAAAATTATTAAATATAATCATAACTTTGACACTTAATTAATACAGCTAGTAAAAAAACAAAAATGTGATCCTTGTGAAGAGTATATCGATGAGGAACTTGAAAAGAAGCAACAAATTGAAGATATAAGAAAACTAAATGAGTGGAAATCACAAACGAAGCCCAGTCGCCGTAAAATTTTGATAATAATAAAAAACTGTAATGCTTTACATTAATTTTTAGTTGGACAAGCTGACCTTAAATCCCAAATCAGGCGTACATTAGATGCACTTCAAATTAATAAGTCTACTAAAGTTCAAAATAGTATTTCTAAAAATCAAGATTTACCAAAACAACTCAGCTCTGTTAGACATACAACTTCCAGTATTAAAACAGCAAAAGAAAGTGTTAATGTAGATAAACGTGAACCTGAATCGGAGACATCAGCCACTCCTACAACTGAATCAACCCCAAAAAGCGCATTCATTCAAGAAAACAGAAAACATATTACACAACAACAGGATGAAATAACGGTCTGTTGTTCTTGCGGCTATCAAATAAATGAATGCATATGTGAGCAATTTACAATTGACGTTGCTGATCAAATTGTGAAAGAATCTGTTGAATTTGCTGGTTCCTGCCATCCACGCGACTGTGAGAGCGTTTGTGTGTGTGATAATCTCCAAGATAAACAAGTCTTCTGCAAATGTGGTTGTGGAGTTGATGGCTGCTTATGTCAAAAATATAACGATGAAAAAAGTACGGGTTCCTGGACATGTGGCTGTGCTACTGACGAATGCATCTGCCAAAAATTAGATGAGAAGGAAACCAACGAATGCTCCTGTGGTTGTGGATCAGAGGAATGCATCTGTGAACAATTATTTACAAGATCTTGCAAATGCGATCATGCTGACTGCAATTGTGATATTATTGAAATATTATCAACTTATATGGAAACCTTACAAGCAACTCCTAATGTCACAATGGGTGAAAATGACTTAAGATTTACTTCCAAAGGAGCCCAGACCAACGATGACACAGAATGGACAATCGAAGCAATACAGAAAAAAGGCAGCTATTGTGTTATTTGCGGCCATTTTAATTGTTTCTGCAAAGTAAGAGACACATGTTTCTAATAAATATGCGGTTGTTTAAACATGACACATGTTTATCTTTGTTTACATAAATGTCATAATTGTTATGGCAATGTGTTGATTGGTTGCAGGTTGCAAATGCGATGCAATCGGGAATCCATTTCGTAGGTAACTACTGGCTGTGATATATTGATAAAATACATATCACACCAGAAGTTCCTTCAAGCCAGATTCCCTATTCGGAGCTCTTCGTGGGCCAAGTTTCCACCATCCCTCGTCGTACAGTCGAATGCATTCTGCTTTGCTGAACCAGCTTTATGATATATAACACACTCATACAACTAGATCACCAAAGAAGAATAAATCCGACTATATTCTTGCAACCTGTTGCACCAAAAAATTCACAATCACGATTAATGCAAAGCCTTCTCGACTGTCACAACGACGATTCAACCCAAGTTGCAAGCGAGTGTTCGATCTAGTCACAACTGAAACGACCGTGAAACAATAGACTGAACACTAGCTTACACCAAATGAGTTCTGTTGAAAGCAAGGTTATGTACGTGTAGTGGCGTTGTTAAAAAAAAATGCAACAAATAGTGGTCGACGTGCACAAATGTGCGTTACAAAAGCGGGCTGGTCTGTTTACATGATAAATAGCAAAATTAACAGAATTTAATGGAGGAATAAAAACTTACCACGTGCTTAAGCCAACGGAATTCGCGAAGCAAATGGAAAAAGAAATGGCGAACGATGGCGGGAAGTGGAAGTAAAAGGGCGTGTGCGCATGCGGAGAGCGACAGACTTGGCGGGAAATTATGCTTGCTTTTGTTGAGGTAGGTCCTTTATTGGGTACAGTCAAAGCAAATGCCCACATTCCAAAGCAATTTCGTCTTGTAAAGAGATTACAACTTACCATTATTTACCACCACCCTTTCATCGTATAAAGAATGTAAAAACTGAGATGAAGTAGTTAAAAAAGGGGAGATATAAAAGGCGGGTTCAACAATTAAATTATGAAAATTTTTAGGGGGATTGTACGTCCTACCTGCTCAGGTATAATTCTTGGTGGCTGACTATTATTCGAAGGGTAAATGTACGTTGAAAATGATTATTTAAATGGGGGTCGGTCGGGAACTGTTTAGGGAGAATATGGGAACGCAACGCTATAGTATAAAAATTTTATTCGTTCGTTTCAAAAAATACAATTATTTTCCAAGAATTTCTTGAATTTCTTTGAAACTTTTACCTTTGGTTTCTGGCACACAAACGCATGTAAATAAAGCAGCAAGTAAACAAAACACACTAAACAACCAAAACGTTCCAGCTTTTCCAAACAAACCATTTAAATCGTTAAAAAATTTAGTAACAATAAAACTCATCAACCAACAAGTGAATGAAACTAAAGAAGCACCAATCGGTTTAACATTAACCGGAAACAATTCCGAACTAACCGTCCAGGGCAAAGCACCAAAACCGAAATTGAAAGCGAAAATGAATACCACCAAACTTAAAATTGGTAGCCATGAAAAAGGACTGACGTCTATTAATAGCGTTTCTTTTAAATAAAAGTAAGAGCCAAGAACCGCTAATGCTGCCATCATCCCTAAACCCGAGACTATAAGGAACAGTCTCCTACCGAATCTATCAGCCATGAAAGGAATTACTAAACTTGACAAAAACAACATCAATCCGATTATAATCGACGAAATTTCAGCTGGGATATCGGAGCCCGATACTTCAAAAATTAGCTGGGTGTAAAATAGAACTGCATTTATCCCGGATAGTTGTTGGAAAGTTATTAGACACAACGAAATTCCTAAAGCTTTTGAATTAGCTTTGGACTTAAATAAATCGACGAAGTGACCACTTTCGTCCGATTTTAAAGCTGATTGAATGTGGATCATTTCTTTACCCACAGCGCTTCTGCTGCGTGATCTTAGTTTCATCAGCGATTCTTCAGCCTTATCAATTTTGTTTGTGTTTATCAAATAGTAAGGAGACTCAGGAGCTATGATGAGAAAAGAAACGAAGAAAAAGGCAGGTACACAAGCGACGGTGAAATTAAACCATAAAACGGGCATATATGGCCCTAGCACGTACGGAATTAAGTTACCGAAAGTCCAGAAAATGTTCAATGTTACTGATAACATCCCTCTGTTGGAATCTTCAGCGATTTCGGCTATGTACAGTGGAAGAAGTGAACAGCTGGCTCCTACTGAAATTCCGGCGAGAAATCTTGCAAAATAATAAAAATACAGATTTTGAATTAGTGCTAGTATGACAAAAGAAATAATGTAAGGGAGGGAGATAATTAACAGAGACAATTTACGACCAAATTTTCCAGAAAGAAAACCAAATGGTACAGGTCCAATTATAGCACCTATGTTGATTAATGAACCAATCCAAGATTCTTCGTCTGATGTAATTGGTCGATTCAAGGGATTCACGTTGGAATCGTTTGAATACAGTTTGGGGAGGATTGGAGAAGTCCATGTTAATGTTATGTCGCCGGAAGTTGCCAAAAGGTCCACTGGAAGAATTTATCACCCAAAAAATATTTTAAAAGATGTTAATAGTGCTTACCTGCTAAAACAGTTAAAAATGTGTAAGTACAGAATTTTAGCATTTTTGATAATGATAACTATCTAACTACTGATGTGGAGGTTACGCTTAAGTAAATTTATCTTTTGGTTGTGTTGTTTTGAGAATTAAAAATAATTTATTATAGGAGAACAATACAATAAGAGCTAACAGCAAAGCAAATAATTAGTCTCATTACAGAGAAAGTAATTTTGACGTTAAGTATAAAATGGAGTGTGGAAGTATTTGGACACATGATAATTTCAATATTATGTGTTGTATATTATTACATCTATTTTTCTTATTTATTTAAATATTTATTATTTTACAATTGGGGCACAAATTGTCGCTTGTTACAAAATTTTGTATGAAAAAAAAATTCGTATTTATAAAATTTACTAATTTTGGATCAAAAATTAAACAGTTTTTATAACTGTCGCTTTCAAATTACTTAGCGAAAACTACAATAAATACTTATTATGTTATTTACTGATTTGTACGTTACACCTTTATTATTTCTTTACATATTTCTACATATTTTCTACTTTAAAATGATAAAAGTAAATATAAATTGTCGTTTTAAAGTGTTGTCTGTTAATCACTGATTGAGACTAACTCTTAAGCGATTTGCAGATATAATTAATTGGCAAATTCCATTGCTTTTTTATCTTTCTGATTTCCAGATGAGATACAGTTTTTAATTAACAAATGTTGTTTAATGGAAGATGAGAATGTGGTTCGTTATTATCACATTAATTTTCATTGTTTTGGCATGTTGTGAACAAAAAAAATCTGATAAACTCTGTAACAATTGTCCAGTATCAGCTTATTTTTAGATATCCGATGTCAATTTTAGAACCATTATATGAATAGGAAGATGTTATCGGAAATTGTGGACTCAGGAAAATAAAACTATCCAGTCAAACCGACGTTTCGTCGGTTTATTTATAAATTTATGTAGCATAAGATAAGAATTTTACATTATATACACTGGAGTGTATAAGGCTCTGACGAGTCCTTATTTATTTTTTGTATTTTCTCTATATCAAAGTTTAAAAATTATTATTCCTATATTTTTAAAAATAAATCACTAGCAGTCGAAGACCTTGAAAAAGTGGAAATAAATCTACGAAACGTCGGTTTAACTGGATAGTTTTATTTTCCTGAATCCACAATCCCCGATAACGTCCTTCTCTTTGCGGACAAGAATTAATTTATTATTAATTATAATGTTAATCTTTCTTCCTTTAACTTTTAATGCTAAGAATAAAATGAAACAAAAGCTAAATTTCCATAAATTGAATTTTAACCTACATACAAAAAATGAACATTTCAAATATTGCTAATAATAATCCGTAGACACAAAAAATGTTATTTTTATGAAGTTAAATTCCTGTGCTTTTATTATTGACGATATGATTTCTAGTTATTGTTGAGAGAAATGTTATTTTATCCAAAATGGGAGTACGACGTATTCATAAACAAATTAACTTTTATTATTTTTTCATGTATACAAAATAATCAGATAATACACTAATGATAATTATTCAGTATCTGTCCTTTTTTAAATAGCCAGCATCAATTCTGGAAGAAATCATCTCTCTAATATTTCTTGTATTTCCTTGAAACTTTTTCCTTTAGTTTCCGGAACGAAGAATAACGTAAAGATCCAAGTAAGGAGACAGAAACCGCCGAACAACCAAAACGTTTCTCCTTTACCCAAACTCTCATTTAAATCATTGAAAAATTTCGTAACTAAGAAAGATGTTGTCCAACAAGTAAACGAAACTAATGATGCGGCATACGGTTTAACATTAGTCGGAAATAATTCTGATGAAACCGTCCATGGTAGAGGTCCAATTGCTGTGTTAAACGTAATAATATAAAAAATCAAGCTGACAATCGGAAGCCAAGAAATTGAACTGACATCAGTATGTGTAGAGTTCTTGAGATAAAAGTAGACACCGAAGGCAAAATGAGCTACTGTCATTCCAAAACATGATATTAACAACAGTAGTCTTCTTCCCAATCTGTCAACTACGAAGGGCGTCCCAAAGCTTGAAAAGAATGTAACTAAACCGATGATAATCGAAGAAACTTCTGGAGCTATTCCGTTAACACCAGCGGCTGTAAAAATGTCTTGGGTATAGAATAAAACAGCGTTAATTCCGGAAAGTTGTTGAGCTGCTATAAGGACTAGTGATATTCCTAACCCTTTTAAGTAAACCTTCGATTTGAACAAGTCAATGAATTGACCCTTTGTTTCATCTTTTTCAAATTCAGATCGAATGTGTTGTAGTTCAGTTTCCACGACCTTTTTATTATGAGATCTTAGCGTCATTAAAGATTTTTCGGCTTGATTCATTTTATTTTTGCCAATCAAATAATGTGGAGTTTCAGGTGCTATTAAAAGAAACAATATAAAAAAAGAAGTTGGTACACAGGCTAAAATAATGTTGAACCAGACGATCGGTACATAAGGGCCGATAACATATGATAATAAGTTACCAAAGGTCCAAAAAATATTTAATGTTGCCGACAGCATTCCTCTGTTGGAATCCTCTGCGACTTCAGCAACGTACATTGGAAGGAGTGTATAACCACCCCCAACAGCAACTCCACCAAGAAGTCTAGCAAAATAATATAAATAGACAGTTTTCGAA
The DNA here is from genome assembly GCA_004193795.1 of Asbolus verrucosus. Taxonomy (NCBI): domain Eukaryota; kingdom Metazoa; phylum Arthropoda; class Insecta; order Coleoptera; family Tenebrionidae; genus Asbolus; species Asbolus verrucosus. Next base: position 7,223 of record QDEB01093327.1, on the reverse strand, counting down.
AATGCTAAAGTTAAATACGATATAATGTGAGGTATTGCGACACACAATAGGCCTATTTTACGCCCGTATCTTTCAGCAATGAAACCATACGGAAGTGGCCCTATCATAGCACCTATATTGATCAAAGAACCGATCCAAGATTCTTCATCACTAGTGATCGGTTCATCGAAAGGATTCACATCTGAATCATTGGATTTTAATTTAGGAAATATCGGTGAAGTCCACGTCATTGTTATGTCTCCAGAGGTGGCCAAAAGGTCGACTAAAATCTTTTTTTTTTTAATTATAAAATAAATTAAACTGAATCTTACCTGCCAGTACTGTTATGAACGTGTAACTTAAGAATCTGAACATTTTGAAACTTATCGAATGGCTACTTGCATCAATACTAAAAACTTATTGCTGCGATGAAACAATTTTATCGTTCCATCTTGATAATGGATAGTTTGATTACTGAATAATATTTTATCTAAAATAAAGGACTAAATAATGGTTAGCGTTGAGTGCTATGTGTATACTATTTGCTGTTCAGAAATTACCAGTTATCTCCTGCAACACCAACTCTCAGTAACAGAAAAAGAGTTATTTCTTATCAAACTACAACTGTTGGTGGTTTATCGTCACTGGTACAACTGTTTTTCTCTCGAGGCCACCTCCACGTCAAATTATTGTTACTGCGAGTATTAAATTATTGTTAAATTATCCGATGTTTGCATTTTTAAAATAATTATTAAAATTAGACTGTTATAAAAAGTATAGAGTTTAAAAAAATACGTCAGAGTAATCGTTGTTTTAGGATGATCATTTAGCTGGAAAAATCACATGCTTTTTATATATTTAAATAAACCATCGAATTAACGTGAATTTCACATAACCTTGTATCATCTAGGATTTTTTTCATGCATAAGTACATGCCTCAAAATTATTAAAAAATGACCTTCTATGAACATAATTATTTTTTTTCACTACTAGTAATAAACCGTCATATTTTGACACATGTAAGAATGCTGTGAAACTCCGTTTCTCGACCTACATGTAGAAACGGGGGAATAATTTTTCATTATAAACTACTAGTAGAATGAATAAATTAACAATTTCAGAGAAGCCTGTGACAACTGTAGATATAAAATTTAAATAGTAATTCACTACAATCAAGAGATTTTATTTAATAATACTTACGTATTAA
>QDEB01093288.1:0-15877 GCA_004193795.1 Asbolus verrucosus | reverse complement strand
AGCATATTTGAACAGTATACGGAGAGACTTCAGTGTCAAAAATCGTGTTAAATAAGTCAAAAATTATCTTTATCCTAATTTTACACTCTTGTCATTCTAGCCCCCTCAATATGTTGCCACCTAGTCAGTTCTCCGGTTTAAAGTAACACATTGGATTGAGGTGGCAATGGTTGAATTCACTGTCTTCATTATAATTGGTTTAAAAAGTGATTGGAGTCAAAGACAAAGCTCCCAGAGCTTAATGTAATATTTATATCCTTGATATATTTGGTGTTACACCTGAGAGCTTTTTAATTAGGAAAATAAATAAAACATAAACTGTCTGTTGACCGCACTTTTGCTCAGTGTACCTCGGTACCTATTTCTGTAAATCATTAGTGATATGAAAACATTTAAAAAATATTATTTCTGCTTCAAATCATAAGTTGATGATGGTTCAAGATTAATTTACTGTTAGAAACTAGTAAAATTAAGGACCAACCTTGAAGTAAAGTAATTACGCAACGAAATAGATACTATAAAAAAATATTGCAAACAGAACAAATCAAAATTAAATAAAGTTGTATATACAGCAATGGTAGTAAAAAAAATTGGAATGTTCAATAAGTATAACCTTCAAAAAAATTAATTAATGTCATTTTCTAACAACAAAAAAAAAACAAAATACCTGATAAAATGAATGTTTTACAAATCACGTGACCAACTAAATCCATATGCGCTTTAAAGCAGAAAATAATCATTTTTAATTTTTCAACGGGTAAAAATTCATGGAGGCAGAAAACTTTTAATCAAATAGATATTTTTTAGATATGGTGTGATTTTAAAATGTATATTCAATTTTTATAAATGTTAAATTTAATTCATTTTTGTGGTGTAATTTGAAACAAAGACATGACTTTCACTGAAGTGTCATTCTTTTGATAGTACTCCTTTATCTTTATGATTTAATTTTTAGATAAAATAATAAATACAATCATATCACTCACTTTCGTCACATAATTATTTTCATTATTTGAACAATAAAATCATTATCTGTTTATATTTTTAATTAAAAAAAAAAAATTGCTTTTGGAAATGCACTCAAAATATCTACTTTACCACTTGTATCACAATTTTAAAAGTCTTTATTTTAACGATTTAAATAAAGATTATTATTAAATGTAACGCGTTTATCAACATTTTAGCTGAGATAAATGAATAAGAGTTATAGAATAGTGATTTAACAAGTGGACGAATCTTCAAACGGAATAACGTGGAAAAAATTATAAAGGTGTCTCATGATACATTTAGAAGACATTGAACCTGCATTGGTGAGCGTAGGTAAAATCCGGATCTGATTTTAAACATCCTCGACTCTTTCCCGGAACACAATCTATTTAATTTCTGAAAATGTGATTCAAGGATTGAAGGCTCATAACTTTCTTTGCAACATAACCGGACCTTGACAAAGACAATACAAAGATGTTTTTGAATCACTTATTGTTACGCGGCGTAAACAAATTACAAAAAACTTTCACAATTATTTAATTGTTGCGTGTGGTTATTATAAATTTTCCAAATTGCTTCGATTAGAGAAAACGGTATCGAAGATGGAAAATTAACGAATAACGATTACAGTTAAAGAATTTACTCAAGCTAACAGTTATATTTGCCGAAATGATTTACCGATTTATTTACTGATCCATTTTTTTTCTCATCATGCAAAATTAATATAAAGGCGGAAAAGAAATCTAATCCAACTTATTAAAAGAATAATTACGAAGAATACTCGTTACAATTATTTTTATAATGTAGATGAGTTAGCCCCAATTAATAAACCTAATTTCTCGATAGATCATATGCAATTAAATCAAATTAGCAAGAACGAGCGCTTCCCAACAAGTGAAACTCAAAATACTGCCCATCTCTATAAGATGTCATCAAGTTTTACTACCACTGTACCTACTCCGCACTGGCATTTCCTACAACAGGTAAGTGGGTCAACGTATATATACTCAAGTTCAAGGTATCTAAGAAGCATTTGCAGTAGTTATCTCTCGACAAGTGCATGTCTGTCTACCTGTTGTGTCTGTCTGTGATTTAGTAAGAATTTTAAGGTGGGTAAGCCAAAACTTAGTACAATATAACCATGTTCTTAAAGCTTCTAAATTTAATGTTTTATTGATTTTGCTACCTGTTGGGCTAACGGGCAAAAAAGCTTATCTCAAATATTTCAGTCTCGGGGGTAACAACCTTTTTTGAAACATTCTTGGAAAAAGTGGTTGCGGCCAAAATTATTATTAATAATAGTTCATGAATGTCAATGGTTGAGGTTGATGTACTGTGCAACATGTCTACGATGACCAATGACCTACTATCGCATATTCGACCTAGTTTGGAGAATTTGATGATCGCGTATGAAATGAACCGCATCGCTTTTATGTGGAATCATTTCTTAGAAAACCAACAAAAATTTTGAATTGGCAAATAACGAGATAGAGACTGTGTGATTAACGGATCACACAACCGGTGGCAAACGGTCATTACCCTGGAATACCGTGTGGTACATCTTAATTATCGCTAATTACTATTAAATGAGAGCAATGCGAAACAGGTACCTCTATATCAACAAAAGGAGCACCACTTTCCAACCATCATATTCGTATTATTTAACACAATTGCTTCTATTGTAATCCTGTCATAATATTATTGTCAAAAAATCAGTCGAATGTATCGGGATTCATACCGCGTTCTAGAAATTACAACATAGAAAGTACCATTACAATTAAGTGCTGAAGAGAGGACGGCTAAGTAGGCCGTCAAATTATTCTGATCTCTTTGCGAGCACGGATATTAAAAACTACGGTGTTTGATTTTGACACAGTTATCGCCAGGTCGCTAAAAATATTCGATATAATTACGGTAAAGTTAGGTTTGCGGGCCATCATAACGGTGACCTACAAGTAGCACACACTTAACTCGTTTCGATATCAATGGAACTCAACTCACTCTGGCCTTGCAGGATGTACAAGCAATCAGTAGGATGGGCTTTCTTCGCCCTTCTAGTCAGCAGTTCCATAGTCAGCACGATATCGTTCCCTAATCATCCCTCAGATGGTGGTTTTGTGCCCGTTCGAACTCCTCAGCTTCCTGCACAAAGGATAGAACGTAAGTTCGCCGAAAAACCGAACGCTATCAAAAAAGTTGCGCTCGATGATTTAGATGACATCCAGACCAACCAAATTTCAGAGAGTGGAGGCGGTGGCTTCTCCTGGTCCAACCTCTTAGGTTCGTATACCATTTTTCCGGTAAAAATGTGGTTTTTCATCGTTACTTATTTAGGACTCGTGATTTAAATATATTTTTTTATTGGTGGGGTTAAAACGTGATGTTTTTAATATTCTTCTTAAATGCAAGTAACCACTTAAAAACATCATAATTATGGACTACCTACATCTAATATTGTTTTGAAAACAGAACCAACGTCAATCAAAATAATAACATTATGTCCAACAATCTTAAACAATTATACAACTTTTATCACTTCAATAAATCAGTATCTAGATAAAATTTTAAAAATGGCCGAGTAAGCTGATGTGATGCACATACATAAATGACACACTATCCAAATAATTAAACAAAAAATTAAAATTTACGCTTTACGTTTTGATAAAATTGAGGCCAAAATTTCCGTTGCCTGTTATAAAATAAAATATTTTTTTGACTCCAAACACCCAAAATATGTTAAAAATAACAATCCACAAAAAAAGCAAGACACAATTTTTCAATATTATGCACCATAAATGTGTTACAGTGAAAAATATATAAACTTTTTTAATTTTAAAGAATAAGATTTGTACGCATTTTTTTTTTTCAACATTAAAAAAGACATAAGTAACAGAAGCAAAAATATGAAAAATTCAGGCCACTATGGTTTCTATTTTCTATATTCTACATAATACAGCTCCTCTAATCTTAGTTGGTACTTAGAAAGTGGGGAAATGACGCTGATGGACCTAATGATAATTTCTCATCTTCCAATGATATTTAATAATGATAATTCCTTTCACAGTAATCAATACACTTTACGAAAATGTGCACGCTTTCTTTTTCATTGTCATGGAGGCATTCGTCTAGAACAAATGTTTTTCCGAATATCTAATTAAAAAATAAAATCAAATCCCTATAGGTATATTTACAAGGATTATAGATATAATTATTTTACCAAATCTAACGTGATTTCAGTTTCAAATTACTAGCGTTGCCGCACTCCAAAATCTTCGAATTTTATATTTGAAACTGAGGTCTTGCCGATATTTACTAAATTATGATTTACTTTTATTCATGACATACTTTTAATCGTTTTTTTTTAATTACAAATTAGCAACTTTTTTTTTCAATAACAGTTTGAATACCTGTCGTCTAGAGCTAGGTGAGTTACAGGAGTTGGATAGTAATTGTCTTTTCAGATTTTTTTTTGTTTGTAACAATAACGAAGAATGAGTAATTTATTAATGATATACTGTACAATTTACATAAAATGTAAAAAAATCCTAATTAATTTTCAATAACACCCTAAAGAAAAACTGTAAGTGGCAACTACACGAAAATTAAAATGTTTTTCAAATTAAGAAACTTGGTGTGTACTATTTGAAAAAATAAAACACTCACTTAAAAAAAAAGAACCTAAGATAGATCAGAAATTCAAACTGCAAGGACCAATTAGTCTTAAACTTGTTTATCTCTTTTGAATTCGAAGGAGTTAAACAAGTTTTTTAAACAATTCTACAAAAATTCTCCTTAACAGTGGCTCTCTCATAAAGAATTTAATAGAAAAATATTAAATTTGTGTTTCCACCAATTTTGCAATTGTTTTGACTTGGTTTTTGAAGTTTGAATTTATGGCATAAAATTGCGAAGAAAAAACTGCACAAAATTATGCAAGCGTCAAAGAAGTTAAACGTTTCACCAAAAAAATATAAAAAAAGTCGTAAGCTTTTAAATAAACAGAACCGATTATACAAAACCGTTGAGTGTTCAAAATAAAAAATATAAACTGTAAATTTTGATAAAGCTCGCTTGTGATACAAAAATCTGCAAGTTCAGTCATTATTTTTTCTCACCCTTTCTACCGAAAAACCACATTTTTGGCGCATAATCATATTATGTGTCCCCTGAGAAATATGTGCAACAGGTATGGTGATGCAAATGATATTCAATCCTGGCGCACACCAAGGGCCTAATAAATCCGAAGGCTTGGACGATTCTTCCGTGGCTCCATCTCCATGGGCCAACCTCATCTCCGTAGGCCTGAAAATCCTCAGCGCCTTCCTCGGAGGCGGCGCCAGTGCCAACAGTGACGGAATTGACAAGGTCGACAATGGATCACCCATGCAGGTTAGTCTTTAAATTTTTCTCCGTGTAAATACGGCTTATCGGTATAAGCTTCTGCTTGGTAGTATTTAATAAGCGTGTACATATGTAATAACTGGCACTAGTAGTGGCTTGCGTTGCACAGGGAGCTCTGGCGTCGATTGTTTCGCTACTGGTTGGATCTAGGGACCCAAATCAGGTCAACATGCTGGCTAAACAAGCTGGGGAGGTATGTTTCAATCACGAAACAAAACTAATATCGTTCACATCAGCATATTTCTAACACTTGTAATTTTCCAGTTTATCCAAATAGTGGTGAATCTTCTTGATGCCTTGAAGACATCTTTTTCGCATCGATCCTTGGCGGCTCGTAACATCGGCAAAAAGGATTCCATCAGCGACGCCGCCGTTGCAGGGATTGCCATGATGAAGGGTTACGTAAGGTCAATGTCGACTGCTGATAGCTCCTGCATGCAAAAATACATGTGTGATGCTAACAGCGAATGCTCCACAGACATTGGTCAAAGCTCTCTCTTCTGTCATCTCGGAAGGTAAATGCTGTACGCTTCTTAGACTGTTACTAAACTGATTCCGTTGCAGTTATGCGACTAGCTTCGTCCTGGATAGATTAACGAGTTCAATCACATTTGATCTGTTGCACGAGGCCGGCAGGAGAGGTAGATCTGGTGATAACTGCCGTCAAGCATACCTGGAGTGTAATGAAGTTTGAAGAGCTGAGATTTTAGTAGTTTCCACACGTCCAAATTACGCCTGAAGCAATAATTTATTTGTAAAATAGTATTTATTTTTCTTTATATAGCACATGTTTTGTTCCGATTTTGGTCGAAACGATGGAATCAAGGACTGGTCCAAGCTTAATTGTTAATGGATGTGGTTAATTTTTTAAATTATGTTTGAACGGTTAGTGTGAAAGGGCGAACGCTTCGAGCGAATGGGGTTCATGTACAGAATAATAATTATAACTCGATTACAATAAAGTTTATTTATTCATTAAACCTCCATGTATTTTTACTTAAAACCAAATTTAATTACTAGGAACAGTCTCACCAATCTGAGATAACACTGGCTCAACCTCACTACATACAGAAATAATACAAAGTAGTACAATAAAATATATGTTGATGAAAATCGCAATAAATCCACTGTTTTAATAATCTAGTTAACTTATTTGTAATAAATGTTTCGATTTACTATAAAAAGCATTTTTTAACCTTTAAAACATCAATATTTACAAATATTATTTGTTGAAGTGAAATCGACAAATTACAACTATATACAAAATAGTAATGCTAAATGTAGAAATAATAAAAAAGTGTTAATGTTGCGTGTCAGAAGAGTTGTTAAATTGTCGCAAATTTAACGCCAAAATCACCGACGAAAAAACCGTCGTCAGGTGGAAGTGATTTTTGCAAAAATTTGCTCGTTATGAGCATTATTATTTCCGCTGAAAATTAGCATCCGGAAAAACAGTTATCGCAAATATGTTACCAAGATCCCGGATTACTTCGCACTCGTGAACAGTAAAACACAACGAAAACATCAAAAATGTCATCGTCTGTGGTGAACTCATTCATACAAAATCTGGCTAATAAGCCTCCTTTAATTGACAGAACTCATCATTATAATGGGCCAAGTGGAAGTATACACCATTTCCACAGCAGTCACCAGTAAGTTTTACACACACTAAATTTAACAACTAAAGCTGCAATACGGCCAAAAATATCTAATGTGTTCAAGATTTTAAATTAATAATGAATTACCCCAAAGGTTTCGTAATTCATCATTTATTTAAAATGCCGACAAAAATTTTAAATGTTGCCGAAAAGAGATATTTTGGCAGAAATTGCGCTGACGCATTTAATAAAAATACTTTTTTGTAGTCACAGCAGTTCGAAAGGTAGCGGAAAACACGGAATCGCATTAACGGCTCTAACGCTATTGTCGTTCTTATTCTTTCTCAACATATTACAAAATTGTCTGCAAGAACATATGGACTCCATGAATCCTCAAGTGATGATAATGCAAGCAAGAACAAAGGAACTGCGCGAAATAGAAGCACAAAAACGCAAGGGCGAAGTACAACCGGAGTTGTTCAATTCTTCGTACGGCAAAGAATCGAGAAATAAGCCGGAACTAAAATCGCAAAACTATCACTTAACGCAAATTCCAGTGAAACTTCGAACCAACGAAAAAGCGGTGAAACCTTGATCAGAAGAAGTACTTGTTTTATTTGAACTATACAGTAGGGTCGGATTTATAATAATTAAAGTAAAAATAGTCCATATTTTTTATAAATTTGAACTTAAATAAAAACGACCAAAAAAAAAATCGATCACCCGTTCCAATTCACTTTTGATCAACTTTATAACGTCCAGTTCTTTCAATGTACTTAGTTTGTGTTAAAGCAGAGCTTCCCTTCGTCGGGTCCATCATCCGATCCCAATTAGTCTGTCCTACAACGAATCCGATGGCCCTCATCTTCTCCTGCTGTTTCTGTTCTTCCAGATCGGCCCACCGAACCTACAATCACGGGTCAATACAAAGCAATTTTGTTGAACTGTCGGTAACCTCACCCTCTTCTGGCCTGGTTTGGTGGGTTTGATGGGGGTCCACTCTGTGTCCAGTTGGAGGTATTCTTCCATGGTTCTGGAGTGTCGTAATGGTTTGCTGACGCCATCGAGTTTTGCTGTAACATACAAAATGCACACAATGCAACGGTGCTTCACCCTTGATCTGATGGGCCTCTGACCCTTAACATCCTGAAAAACACAAGCGATCCAACAACGAACCGGAAACTAGTTAAAGTTTAGCGCTATCACAAAAACCGCTCACCAGCAAGAAACCTCAATTTTTTCAATGAGGCGACTACAAGAAAATCACATTTTCAAACAAGCGTGTACGCAAAATTTCGCCAAGAAAATCATAAAAAATGGTGTAATGTAAGCGCTAACCTTTATTGGTCAGAACCGGCAAATAAATACGTCAAGACATAAAATAATGTTTGACTTTTGAAAACGTATTTGGGCATTAATCTTCGAATACGTAGCATAATAATAATAATAATTTACGTGTGTAAATACCACCAATGCGCTCGGGGCCCAAGGCTGGGCTGAAAACGTGGAACTAAAAAAAATGATAGTCACATTTTACAAAATTTCTGCAAAATGTGTCAAATCAGTACGATTTTTTTTTTTAAATTCCTCAAAACATCCAACTTACAATTACTAATAAAGAAACTAAACCAAGATTTCATTTTTCTTTAAGAACTTACCGAGATTATCAATAGAACAGTCGAAATTGTCCCACTTGCTTCTAGCTACTTGGTCCTGAGGGAGACTGACTTTTTAGTACGATAAAATAAAGATTTAACAGAAAGTTTTACAAAACGAAATTAAAATTATAGAAAAACGATCGTTTTCAAACACCATTTTGTCAGTGCTGTGAAAAAAACAGTTCCAGTTACATACAAATTCTTACAAAAAATTCAATTGGCCATACTTAAAACTAATTATACGTTACTTATTTTTTTCGTCGCTTCGACCATTATCTTACCTCCGACCCGTCATGTTCGTGTACGTCAGTTTCTGGAGAATTGACTTCTTCCATTTCCACTTCTGGTATGGATGCTGACTGGAGCAAACTAGTGGCATCGAGAACAGGATGATGGGAAGGAGTCTGTTCCCAAGCGGCCACACATTTCTCTATATCCGCTTCGGATCTGCCGTGAATATTTCTTTTAGAGCACGTCTGAACATCCAAATCCAGCTGACAAATGTACACCTGTAACAGCCAGACTTGAATATGAACTGGCATTGTAACAACGTCTAAATTACCTGAAAACCGTTTTGTTTGGCAAAACTCCACATTTCCCCAAAATATTTGACTTTATCGTTGACATTATCTACTATTATAAAAGAAAAATAACCATCGGTTATGGTTTTCTTAAATGACTTTATCAAGGAAGTTCTGTAGGACTCCTCCATTTCAGCCTCATATTCGTACACCATTTCTTTAATCTTCACTTTTTTACCCTCCTCAGTAACTTCTTTTTCTTGTTCCACCATAAAATAATCATCTAAAGACAAAATTCGAGGAGTAGAACCTCCATTTTCCACCTACAAATCGTCTTCGTTATCTTCATTTTGCGATTAATCAATTCCCATTACCTCTTTATCTTTGATGAGTTTGGCTAGGAAAGTTTTGCCACTACCCGGTGGTCCCCGTAAAATTATTACAACACGTGGAGGACGGTTGTATCGACCAGGAGGGTATATCAAATCTTCGATTAACACAGCGTTCTTACTGGGATTGGCCTTGTTACCAACGTCAGGTTTTTGAAATTTTGAAAATTCTACATTTGACTTGGACTCTGTTTCTTCATCATCTGGCCATTCTGTATCGCTAATTTTTTCTTCTCCATAGTCGATGCTTTGAAACGATTGTTTCATTTCTTCTGATTTTTTATCTTCTTTTTTTCTATTGTCCATAGAAGGACTCCAATCTTTGTTAAAATTTTTAGGATCTTCAAAAGGTCTATTTTCACCATAAGGTGGTCGCCTGTCTTCAAATTGCAGGCGATTCTCACTATAGTTCCGTCTGTTGTGAGGCGACCAATGATCTTCCGGATAACGATCTTTCCTCCAGTTTTCTACAGGTGGGGGATATCTACGTAGATTCGGTGGTTCGTAGGGTCTAACAACAGGAGGGTCAAATTCTCTGATATGTTTAACTGTTTCCGAGAGCCATTTTGGTCTCTGCGGAAGTGGAATGCGACTCAAAGGTTTATGACGATAATCAAACATATATATTGGTTCAATCAATATTTCTGGTTCAGCTTCAAAAAAATCTATTTATACATCAATATTTAAAATGCTTGTTGAAACAACTTACCTGTCCTAAGAGGTTTATGGTCATAATCTATGACAGTGGCTGGCTGTAATATGTCAGGTTTAGCAGGAGATACAGCTGGTACATTCGTTTCAACCGGCGGTGGTTCACTAAAATTGTTTTGTTGATAATTTCCCTCTTCTTTCCAAGGTTCTTCTATGTTTGCATCTTCCAAAGGTATATTTGGATCCACTTGCTGCTCATATTGTGGTTCTTGTCTGTCGTAGTCATAATTTTCATCGTAATTGCCTTCAGGTGGTGGTCCTGGATCATAATCGTCACGCTCAAATTGTCTTCTACTGAAATTATCATCTTCATAACCAAATTGACGTTGAGGTGCAATATCACTTCTCGGTGCCACTTGCCTTTCGGTAGGACCTACTCTAGGCCCAAAACTCCTATCATTATTAGGTTTAAAACCACCTTCGGCCCTTGGACTAAAATGTTCATCAGGATTACTTTGGAAATAATCATTTCTTGGGGGTCCAAATTTCCTTTCCTGTATAAAACGATCTTGATTAGGACCAAATCTGTCTTGATTGGGTCCGAATCTATCTTGTTTTGGTCCAAATCGATCTTGACCGGGTCCAAATCTATCTTGGTTAGGTCCGAATCTATCTTGGCTAGGACCAAACCTGTCTGAACCCGTTCCGAATCTATCCTGATTTGGACCAAATCTATTTTGATTCGACTTAAATCTGTCTTGATTCGGGCCTCCAAATCGGTCTTGATTGGGACCAAACCACTCTTGATTAGGGCCATACCTTTCCTGACTAGAACTAAATCTGTCTTGATTGGGACCAAATCTATCTTGATTCGGACCAAGACGTTCTTGAGTTGAATCACCTCGAGGTCCACCAAACTGTCTTTCATTACTAGGACCGAATCTATCTGCAACTGAATCACTTCTGGGTCCCTGAGGCGGAAATCTTCTGTCTGTTACGTCACTTTTTGGAGGAAATCTGTCAGAATTATCAGGTCTGGGGAACTGTCGTTCATTAAAATCATTTCTGTTAAAATTATTTTTGTTGAACTGTTCATTTTCAGGACCTCCAAAACGACCGCCTTTGTTGAAATTTCCAAATCTGTTTGAAAATTGATTTTGGTCGAATTTTTGACTTCTTCCGAAATTACCAGCGTTGTCATATTTCATTTCTTGTTCGTTGTGAGCCATTGTAAAGCTGCTTCTCGTTTGATCATCAAAATTGTTGACGAATTCTCTCTGACCATAGCCATCGCTTTGGTTGGAATGATCTTCATAGCTTTGATTCGACTGTTCATGGTACGGAATTTGGGCGAGATCCGGATTACTCGTGTCCTTAATTTTCGAAATTGTATTCGTCAAATTGTCATTTATTTTAGAATTCTGATTTTGCGACACAATTGACAACATATTAAGAAGTTTCTGGTCGCCTAAAATAGTGTTAATACCTTTAGAGATGGCATCGAAATCAGGTCCTTTCTTTTCATTATCAGGATCGATCACCACTACATCTTCAATCTCCCTATGCGGTTTGGGATCGTCCTTAACCAAATCCAAACCAGGAATTCCACCGCTTGTGTTGGGTTTTATGAAATCGCCCACACCTTCCTCCACATCAGGTACAGACGCGGGTTTTAGAGGTTTGAATTTTAGAGGTTCATCATTTAAATTTGGAGGTGGTTTACTGTAAGGTACGCTAGATGGAGGAGTAGGAAGAAGAGGTCCAGTTTTTGGTGGTGGTAGATTTTGTCCTACATTCGAAGAGGGATTTTGTGCGATTTTTGGAGGAGGTTGATTATAATTTAATTGAGATTGATTGTAATTTTGTTGAGGCGAATTATAGGTCTGCTGAGAAGGTTGGTTGAAATTATGTCCAGGACCAGGGCGACTTCTAACAGGATCTAAAGCAATCCCCAATCTCTTTCTTTTCATTTGCTCTCTTCTTTCAAGCAACTGAGCCCGCCAACTTTCCCATTTCTTCTCATATTCTCTGTATTGTTCTTTGTCAGGATGTTCAGCGTTTTGCTCTTTCCACTTATTAAATTGAGCTTCCCATTCTGCAAACTGTTTATCAAATTTCTTTTCAGCTTCTGACAATTCTTCAATGTTCTCCTTTGGAGGCCGCACAGCCTGCTGCATTAGCGGCGCTGGTTGATTATGGGATGGTAACTGATTGTGAGACGGTGGTTGACTGTGAGATGGCTGATTAAGAGATGGTGGCTGACTGTGGGATGGTGGCTGACTGTGGGATGGTGGCTGACTTTGCATTGGTGGTTGATTATGCCATCCCTGTTTGTTAAACATTGGACGTTTCGCATCTTGATCACTTCCTTGTTGATCAAAGCTTCTCTTATTCTGATGCATGTCGTTCGAGAAACGAGAATTTTGATTTTGCCAGTTCTGATTACTTTTAGAGTATGGAACTGGTGGGTGTTCACTAGTTTTAGGTATAAGGCCTGTGTTGTAATTAGGTGGCTGAGCTGGAGGTGGTGCCGTTGAATATGACGGTATTGAAGGCGGAGGATCGTCTAAAGGTAAAGGAGGTTTAGCTTCCGTGGGTAAAGGTGGAGGAACAGCAACATTTGGTAAACCTGGAATTGACTGTTGTGCAGCTTGAGCGAGAGCGTTTATAGATTTTTGGTACTGAAAAATACAATTACGCCGAATTCATAAAAAAGTTAACATTTGCATAAATTACCTCTGCACCATATTGCTGGTGCCACTGTTGGTACTGTTGCTGCCACTGAGCCCACTGATGCCAGTTTTGCTGCTGCAGCTGTGCCCATTGGTCTGGTGTATATTGTAATCCCGGTGGCACCACTGTTGGTGCAGAGTTTATAACAGGTGTTGCTGGATTCAGCACTGATGGTACAGAAGGCTGATTGCCCGAGGACCACTGTGGCCAAGACATTGCCTAAAAGTTCTGATATTAATAATAACTCATTTTCCAGAACCATATTTCAATCTACTACATACTTCAACCTACCTTTGTAATAACTTAATTATCGAGAGTAATTCCTTTTCACTGTTTTTTCTGCACTTATTAATATATCTTTCAAAAAAACTGTTGGGGGCAGCTCTCTATGAGATAAACAATGTCAAAACTACAATTTCGCTGCTGCTCACAGTGATGAATATGAATAAACCTTCTGAGTACATCCAACGTAAATAAGTTTACTTCATTTATTAAACACTATATCATACTAAAATTACTTATACTTAAAAATAATTTATAAAATTGCTCACAATTAGAAAGACAAACCATAAATCTTTTCTAAGTGCAATTTTTATAAAATACAATAGAATAATAGAAAAAAGTATAGTTGGGGGTTACTTTTGATGAAAAACAAGATTTTGTAAATGTAGTTGTCAAACACAAAAACCGTTTCGCATTCGCAGAGCTGTCAAAACATGGAATAAAGCCTCAGAAGGTTTCTTAATTTTATAAATATAATACACAGATCAGACAAGAAGTTAACCTTAAACATAAAAATAAACAGTAACATACTTGTAGAAAATAAATCTCACATATTGCCCATAAACTTTAAGAAAACAAAAAAGAGTGAGAATAACACACTTTGTTTAAATTTTTTACGAAGTAATTTCGCTGAAATGCAATAGCATGGTGAAATAATCCGAGTTTAAACTAATCAATATGTCATTGTGTATGGAAGTACGTTTGATTATAATACAAAATCGAAAAATGTACAAACAACGAAAAAAGCATAAAATATTGTGGATTTTGCAATGCCTTTTCAAGCAGATGTCTATAAACATAATTCTTACCTCAATTTTTTTTCCAATAATTGAATTGACATAGAACCTGAAACAACCATAAAATAATTGGCCAGTTGAACCGGAATCATAATGAGAAGTTGTGATATATAAAAAATTAATATAGAAAAACTGTTAAAATACCTGGAAATAACCAAAAGCGGCTAATTACAAAAATAAATCAATTTTTGCGGTTCACTTTCTGCATCAACTCCATCCCGTACTAAACAATCACTAACATGGCTACCAATACATCTTTTTGACAAGTAAACAAGAATCCCTCAACCAACCTAACAAACACCAAGTACCCAAATTTCGAATTGTCATTTTTGAGGTTAACACAATAAAAACTAAAAAATGAGTATTTTATCAAGAAGTAACAATTTTTTGAAAACTACTGTAAATTTCATTAGACTCTACAGTACGAAATCGAGTGAAGACATCAAGAAAATGGTTGACAATAAGAAAGTCGTAGTTTTTATGAAAGGGATTCCCGAGCAACCCCGTTGCGGGTTTAGCAATGCCGTCGTCCAGATTTTAAGAATGCACGGTGTTGAATATGATGCCCACGACGTTCTAGCTGATGAATCATTGAGACAAGGTAATAATCACATGATTTGCAGATGAAAAATATTCTGTAAAACCCGTTCGCAGGAATTAAAGAATTTTCAAATTGGCCAACTATTCCGCAAGTTTACATCAACGGTGAATTTGTCGGAGGCTGCGATATCATGCTGCAAATGCACCGATCAGGTGACTTAATTGAAGAACTGGAAAAAGTTGGTATTAAAAGTGCTTTGTTACTAGCAAAAGAGAAAGAAGACGGAAAAAAGTGAACTTTATAGTGAATGATGCAGTTTTTTAACTATGGAAGCTTATTGAAAATAACCTCAAAATGTTACTGATGTCACAAAGCCTGTACAAATTGTATATACGTTAGTTTTTCGCATATTTGTTCGTTACTCGTTTTTTGTTGTAGTCGTATTTATGTGAGTAAAACTGAAAATGTTATTAAACCGTTTTTTTTTGCCTTTTTTATAACCTCTAAATGTCAACAAATAAAAAATTTGGATTATATGCTTATATAAAACTGAACACTATAATGGAATGTTTAGAAACTGGTTCCGGTTCTTAGAACCCAAACCAATACTGTACATGTTACAATCTGTATAGTTCATTGCATCATGTATGAACGATGTATGCAGTATTTTAGCGATTAACTCTATTGTTGGTAGCGCTGTAGTCGTTTGACATTTGACAGCTTTGTATATTCCAGCGAGTACAGGTGATGTACTCGTTCCTAATCAATAGTAAGCAAACCAAACGTAAGATGGCACTTTATTTACATAATGTATAGAGACCCTATATAACATTATATGGTCTTTAAGGATGTACAGATTGTCTGCACATGTACAGATTATGTTATGCAGTTGGATCCCTTTTTATTATATTACAATTCATTATTATTCATGATGTCATACTGCTTTAAATTTAATAGACCTCTCCCACCATTTTCTCTAGGTAAAGTAAATCTTTCTACCGCAGATTTAGGAAGATGTTTATTATATTTTGTAAAAATAGTTCTGCTTTTAATATCGATGTTTTATTTGTCTTGGTCCATTTTATCACTCCGAAAGAATATACTAAATAAAAAGCGAACAGCACAGGTACCATTCAGAAATGTTTTTTATATTGAATTTATTTTTGTATAAAACTGCTCCGACAATTTAGTTTTAATTCTTGTGTGTTCAGTATGTGTTGATAGCTGTATTTGTAAAATCTCCTTTATCTAAACTTTTATAATTTCGCCATTGTTAATTATACAGGGTCATTATAAATGTTTGTAGTCAAAAGTAGTTG
>QDEB01093285.1:0-10417 GCA_004193795.1 Asbolus verrucosus | reverse complement strand
TCTGTATTCAGTACAATTTTTATTTGTTTGCCATGACATCAGTTTTTGTCGATGTAGTTATGCTTCAAACTCTATTTGGATTGTTAGGATTGTATGAATTACAGTTAAGAATTGTTATGAGCGTATATTGACAGTGCTTCAACGATAAAAATTACATCGATTTGTAACTAAATTGCACAAATGATGCTGATGAACATTGAAAAAGGGAATAGGTGGTTTATAATTATCCATCACGTTTGTTCTCCCTCTATTTTTATCGCGCTCGATTACCGGTGTATATATAAAAAACAAGACATACTTTCCGTAAATATCCTTTTTCAACGTATACTGACACAAGTGCAACGTTCGTCGCAACTTGAAAATAAATCTGTGACGCAGGGGTCCTCTTTGCAAATTCCGAGATTATCAGAGAATGAAGTTTTTAAGTACCTGTTGCTCTGGTCTGTTTATTTGTTGCATAACGTTACTTACCACCTACCCCTACATGTTATTATTACTGCCATCACCATACCAACAAAGGCTTGCGTCATGATTTTTACATCTTTATATATATTTTTTTAAATTTAGCATCGTTTATACGATTTTTAACCATACTCTTACTTATCGATCATGGAAAGAATTCTGCTGATAAGCTTTCAAATGTAGATTTTTTTATAACATCCTGCAGTAAAAGATTTTTTGATTAAACACTTTTTGAACTGCTGCGAAAACGGTATAATTTAAAAAACTTTTGTGGTTAAGATAATTTAAGAAAAGAAAGGAAAGTTTTCTTCAGTTTTGATGAGTTAATGCTAATCATAGCGATAGTAAGTTAGTTACTAATATATTTGATGTGTTCCGTTAAAACCCGAACTGAACTTCAGTATTACGAAGCAACTAATTTTAATTTAATAGAAATTGCTGTGCCGCTTTTCTTACTAACTTTCTACTCTTATGATTAATTAGATTATGCACTTCGATGATTCCGCCTCCAGACGATTCACGTACAGCCACAATTTATAATTTTAATTTAATTTTTGATCATATTTGGAAAAAAGGTATTTCAATAATGGATTACTCTATTTTGGTGTTTGTTTAATTTTTAGGGTTACATAAAGACGATATCCACATAAAACTCGTAAATTTATTTCTGTGGATACTCATTGATTCGTTATGGCAACACATCGTTTAAAATTTACGAGTTTCGTGAACGGTTTGGACGTTGTAAATTCAAAAACCTTTTGATTACATTATTGCCGTTTTTATTTTACGGTATGTTACATTTAAAGTAATGCATATAATGTACACATAGAGAAAAATAAGTCGTAAAAAATTTATTCGATTAAAATTACACTACTGTTAAAAGCATGGTGAAATTTACTTTTAAGAGGAATGTTTAAATAGAAAAAGAAACATTGTCTTAAATTATTTCCCATAAATTAACCAAATCCCATAAGAGTGACATGTAATATATGATATTTTTTTATGTGTTGGAAAAAATATTTAAAATTTTTCACTTGTCAAGAAGGGAAGTTCGGTTAAACTTCAGCCATATATTTACCTTACCATCTGTCGGAGAAAATTAAATATGTGTTGCTACTTACACTAATGAATTTTTCATGTGGAGGTTCTTGTATATACAAGGGTGCGATAGAGAAGATTTCAAACATTTATACATTCTGTTTTAAATCTTTCTTGGTGTTTATTTGTTATAGGTGCATGCATCACAAAAAGTCCATAGCATTTACTCCGTGGTAAAGCGTTGTTATGTAAAATACTAAATCAAGAATTTACCTATATTGTGCATGCAGTTTCATAATAAATAATATAACCTGTATTTTGTTGATACTAATGGTGTTGTTTGTGTTTTGAGGCAATAGTTAAACATCAAAAAATAAATTGAGATGTCACATTTGCTTTTGTTTGTGTTAAGAGAATAAAAATGACGTTAAACAGCACTGATAGTAGGTAACTTAAAATAAAACACGGCTTGTATATATTTCAGAGCATCGCGACGCTTCTTTGAAGTGTTTTTGAGTTTGTTTAGTTTGTTTCTTGTTCCAGGAGAACCTGACGTGGCAATGATGAAAGTATTTTCGTTTTTATATCGTCTTTAACAGGACCTAATAACCTTAGCCTTATAAAACCTACAGTCCTTTTGAACGAGACAAAGGACCAAGTAAATAAATAAAGTGCCCCGGAGTGTCTCCCAAGAACATTAAAGACAAATACTCAAGATAAGGGACAATGTCGAAGTTGAGTCACGACAGCTCAAAGGGTAACAATAGGAGCCCTGTTTCAGCGACGTCGCATCTGTTGTTGTTTTATGGTAGCTTTTCAGGATGTCTTTTCACCGATGTCTGTTCGACTGCACTTCCTTTTCAGCCAAATCATTTGTTAAATGCGACGCCCCATTCCGGATTGCATAAGCAAATCATAGCGCTGATCCCGCGTCGCCGGAATTCCATCGTTGTTCGTTCACCCGCCCCAACCCCTCAAGTCTGTTTGCCCTCTGTGCACGTATTTTTCATAGAACTCGTTGACGTGTCGTTGTCGTCTCCCCCGCGTCCATTTACAAGTGCTCTAATGCGATTCAGGCCGGTCTCACATCTCCACCCAGGTCTGCAGTTGACGTTTTCAACATTTCCCTTCGAGATGAAAAACTTTTCCACATAAGTATGTTGAACGGCATTTTTGTCGGTCGAATGTTTGGAGGACGTTCAATAAGTAGACAACAGCATTTTTCCCTCCGGCCAACGGAAAATAAAAGGGAAGATGGAAACACCACCATCGCATCCTTTGGAAAGAGTAGACAACCCGTCATACGCGTCCGCTGTAATGGTTGCCTGATTTCGCGTCGTTTATTATGTCAATAAGGGTGGTATATTTTGAAGTTTTCTCTGCGAATTAACAGGTGTTGCAGATCAGCGCTAATTTCGACGTGGAATAGGAGCGAAGTGCAAAGCACCTTGACGAATGACAAGTTGCCTGAAATTCAAACGGATGATTTATCGACAAAAAAGTTTCCCTGAAACTTATCCGCTTTCAGGATTCTGTTTTAATTATTTTGAACGGTTTTTAATTTGGCAGATGTAGGTCAGCCGGTACTAATTAAATCTTTCAGAGCCCTTTTTTAAGGCCGAAACGAATTACCTAAAGTAATCACATAAGTAAAGTTAGCTCTTTACGTCGTTGCCCTTTGTAACTGTATACGGCCGTACTCACCGAAGTCTTCAATATTTAGAACATAATAAAACCTCTCCTGCCTATCCTGCGGGATTTCAGTTCGCTCTGCGTTTACTGCGGCCAAGTCTCGCGACCTGAATACATAACGCCGCCCCAGACCTGAATCTTTTCTTCGCTGTTAAAGTACCTTATAAGATGAAATGTTTTCCGTATCGGTGTCGCCCAATCGAAAATCATACGGGGGTTTTATTAGTAGTTAATACAATTTCCGGCTTATTCACCTGACCTATTTTATATTAAATCGGATTTCCTGATTTTAGTTCGGATATACTTCGACTCCCGACGATCAATTATGATCCTGAAATGAACTACAACGTAGACATCTAGAACAAGCTGCCATCTCCTATCAGATAATAAATTCCATCAGTATTCGCTAAATTGCAGTCTTGCGTTTTCCGTCTGGATGTGCAGCACTTCTTTTGATCTAATAAGCAAGCCTAATAAAATAATCAACGAAACAAGAGGAAATTTTCTTCATCCTACTAGAAAAGTTTCCAGGACACTTGCTTAATGCCAAGATAATTGCGTCGAGTTCCTCCAACAAATCCTCTTTATAACAACAAACATAAATTTTTACGTTTATTATGCCTGGCATGTTAGTACCCTCCGGGAACAAATCCATGAGAATTTTCGTATTTACTACAATGTTTTACGTAAATTATATAATTTTGTTACAAATTCAATCTATGCTCCAAGTGTTTTTGAGGGAAAGGAGCATTGTTATCGTGTTTAAGAACTTCTTTGTGCTTCCTTTGGTAGTTTCATTTGAAATTTATGATGTTCTTCTATTGTCGTTTTTTCTAACTCATAGCGTTTTATAAATGAAGGTGATCTCGCAGTGACTTCTGAAACGAGGGAATTCGAAATTGCCATTCGAAATGTTTGTTACTCAGTTCCAGATAAAAATTAAATTTTTTGTTTCTAGTAGGAATACATGGCGATAATGGTTTAAACAGTTTACACAAAGTGAAATAGAATTTTAAAAAAGGATCGAAAAGTTAGCAGAAATGGAGTTGAGCTTAACTTTTTTGTTGAGTTAAACAATCTTTTTCTTATTACATATAAATTCCGAGAATTCATAACACACGAGTTGGTTATTTTTAAGCAATAAAGAATCTCGTCTAAAGGGATTCGAATTTACATTAAATTTTATTATAGTTGGAGAAATCACAGGCAAAATGTCGCCATCCTATTCGGTGAAAAATAATTTTAACAATTTAATAATGGAGTATTATTGTCGAAGTAACGGCAAAAAGAGTAAAATGTGAAAGTTTTAAGAATAACGTTAGCTATTTTCTTTTATTGTATCGCCAATCCTGTGGGTAAAATCGCAGTAAAATAGTAAAAGCATTAAGTTTAATCATCATAAAGTGCCTCTTTTTGTTTTCCTTATTTACAGTTGAGATATTTTGGGCTTAGTTATGTTAAATTTGAAACTGTCACTGAAAATGCAACAGTGAAATTGTTTGGACCTTCTAATTTTTTAAATTCCTTTCTAATTAATATTTTTTACAGAATAATCCAATGTAAGTGAAATCAAATTTAATAAATTATTATAAAAATGAATGCTAACTTACATAAAACTACATAGAAGTTTAGCGATGTCAACAAAGGTGGTGCCATTTAGATGGTTCGGTACAATTTACACAATTATATTTTTTTATAGCACATCATTAAATTTATTATTTTTAATTAAGTTCGAAGTAACTAATGAATCGACATTTTCACGTACTTTATGAAATTATAATAATTCTCTTCCAATATTGAAAATCAATAAATTAATAATGACTGCAGTAAGGCCAGTTATTTTTGAATTAGGCTTTGGTTATCCTACAAAATTATATTTTAATAATATAACGTCGTAATTTCAATTAAAAAAACCGATATGAACATATTAATAACTGAGATGAATTCAATTAAAAAGTGTACATGCAACTTTATTAAATATGCAATAATGAATTAAATTAAAACTCTTTGAGATTAGCAGTTTTAATAAACAATGGAAAGTTGGTCTCATTGAAATACACTCTGTTGACAGTTCTACTGACGTGTTTTGAGTCAGTAAAGTCATGTCATTTTTTAAATTCTAACCAATCAGATGACGGGCATCGTATCAGTTATTTATACTTTTTGATAGGTTGATTTGTGCTACGCACTCGTGTTTTCAATTTTTGTAATCCTTGAAATGGAGAAAAATTATCGATAATGTTTATGTCAGTCTTTATATTATAAGTGAAAAATTAGTGTTACATCGTTTACTGACTTTTAATATTTCATTTTAAGTTGTTCTTAGATCTCATGTATGTATTTTAGAGATATTTCTTTCAAATGTATAGTGCGTTCCTCCTTATTCTGTAGTTTTGTTTTTCGAAAATTTATTTGATAGAATTGATAACGTTCATGTAATTTGATAAATAACCCTACAGATGTCTTAACAACATGGGAGGTAATTCTTTCATTTTGTATATGACATAATTTTGTTTTTTGAGTATAAAACTGAGAGTATAAAAGTTGTTATTTTTGTTTTATGCACGAAAAAAAAAAAGAGTTTTAAGTAATACTGTAAATTTAGGCTCGACATTTTGTGACTTTTTTATGCAGTATTTACTGTTGGTAGAAGATGCAACAGGTTGACAAAATTGATATGAACCTTTATTGAATTGTCAAATTATCAGTGATGATGCTGCTGAATTTTGATATGTTTTTCCTGATACTTATATCAAAACAACGCCGCCTCTTCGTTCCGACTTATTTCAGTAGATAACATCGGAGTCATGATTATGAATTAGTTTCTTATTGTATTTTATGTATTTGTTTTTCAAATAGACATCGAAAAAATATTTGTTAGCCGTTTTATGTAATATACATATATGAACTGTATCAGTTGATAGGACTATTTTGTTAAGATATTAGACATTTAAAATTCTTTGTTTAATTTCAAATTTTCATCATCCATAACTTTTTTTTTTGAAAATATGCTGCAACTGTTGATGGTTATTTTAAATATCATGTAAAATTCGTAACAATCAATGTGTTGAAACCATTTTATTGCAAAATTTTTTTATTTGAAAATAATTAGCCAGGTGCAAACGAAACATGGCTCACTTCCATTTTTTCTTTATTTGTTGAAGCATGATTTACTACAATCAGTGCACTTATTAAAACCCATCTTTTAGGGTCAGCTGACAATTTTTCATTTTTTAATTTTGCCAAAAATGACAACTTTCTTATTTTAAGCAGAACACTTAAATATTTTTAAATTCTGCGTACAATCCTTATTACAATGGTACTCTTCAAGTGTCGTTTTGATAGTATTTGTTTTTTAAATTAAATATTTATTTTTTGATCAAGTGTGATACCAGTTGCATAAAGTTATTTTTAGAAACGGTACAAGTCGAAGAAAGCGAACTTCAAACTTTACCTGTAAAATTGATTTGTTTTTAAAAATATTTCACACAGTCTCTTCATATTGACCTACAGTGATCTACTTAGATTTTTAAAAAGATATTTTTAGGGAGTTCACTGATACCCATAACTTGATATTTGGTCTGAAATAACAATATATAAAATAAATTTTTTTATATCTATCATTAGATGTTAGCCATCTCTAAATTCGAAAAATCCTGATGGGCCATGTTAAGTTAATTTAATGAAAATAAATGCATTGACCGCCGTAAATTTTGTTTCAATATCATGAGAAAAAAAAGTGGAGGTGAACTATATTTCATTTACATCCATATATAATTACATGTTACAAATGGTAATAATAGAATGTTTTAAACAAATTAACTGATTCGTGTTTTCTATGGCTTTAAGAAAACCACCTCCATCTGTGGAATATTGTCAAAGGAATTGATAAATACAAACTGTAATTTTGACACTTGGTTAAAAAAATATTTATCTAGGTAGGTCTATTCGTTCGTAATGATTATAACTTTTCCCTGATTTTACCTGGTGTATGTTTTTAGCAAAATTATTTCCTATTTCCCCTTAAATGAAATAGAATATATTTAGGTGAGATATAGTCAAATGTGATCCCCATAAAAGACATTAATGTTCGAAAGTCTTAGCCATGAAACAATGTTCAATTCTCTATCACAAGTCTCAGTGCAGTTTCCTGTAATTTATGAGTCAAACGATTAAAAGATCTTAAAATGTTGAATAATACGCGAGCACCTGCTGCAGTGATTTTATTGAACCAGTAATTATCCAGTTTTACTATTTTTTATATACCAATATCTTTTAATTTTGTAACGAGTGTATTACCTGATGACATCTACTCTCAAAGGCATTCGAAATCAAAAGCAGTAAGGTCAGTCATGAATAAAATCCAGGTTTGATTCATATATTTTTTTGTCAAAGAGAAAATGATACTTCAGTTGGAACGGACTCAAACAATTTACGAGTTTCGGCGGTAATTGAAATGGCTCTGCAGTATTTAATATTTCGATGATTGCTCGATTTGAAAATTAGGGTCGCAGAATTTTTTCAGTACTCTGGAAATCATAAATCACTTGCACGAAGGTATTGAAGAGCTTGTTTAAATAAAGTTGAAGTAGATGGGTCTTCACAAAACTTATTTTGTTATTTATATGAATGAGTTAAAACACCAACTTCATAAAGATTATTTGAACTGAAGTTACGTGAGATTTGTAATTCTCTGGATCTTGACGTTTGTTGACTATTCGTTTGGAAATTTCGTAATGGGTTAGTGGATTTATTAAAATATCCCTGGTGAAGGTTTTCTTTTGATGTGTACTATCAGAAGGTTTTAGTTTTATGATATTTTTGAAAGTATTTACTAATCAAAATAAAAATTATTTTTATTATTTGTTTTTGTCGGTCTGTCTGCTGGTGACTTTAAGCTTTCCTTAATTTGGAAAATTATTTATCGTGTTGCAACAAAATTTTGTATATTTTAGATGTGTGTATTCTGGTTAGGTCGTTAAACTAAGCGGGAGAAGTTCTTGCTATTTTAATGGAATTGTTTGTCGGCAGTTCTGTAATAAAATTGTTATTATTGCCTGTTGCATTTTATTATTAATATATTCAACGGAAAATCATTGTTTGCAGCAACAGGGAATAACCATTTATTTTTATTGCGGATTTGGGATTAAAAAACCGCGTCTGTGTGAAACAATTTGGCATTTCAAATTCAGCAAGGTGTTCGTATTTCAACGTTTCAATATCGTACATGAATATAAAATATTTCCTATTGAATTTATATATCTCCCCCGGTACCAGAAAAACTTGCAATCGTTTTAGTTGAATCGGCCAACGCTCCAATAAATCACGGCCCCGCAAAGAAAAAAAAAAGAATGCAAAACGGGCCATTATACACTTGTGATACAATGAACGTCCGACCGTGGACACATGAAAATTTGAAATATGCTCGCGACACCCCCAATCAGAATCCGCCCACGAAAATTCGATTCGAACGGACAACTCTGCGAAATTTTAACCGGAGTTAATTGAAATTTTGACGCATCTTCCGGTCGAAAAAATACGATTCGTCGGGGTGACGTGTTTTAATTTCATCGGCCTAATCGAAAACAGTGACGTACGCCCCGTAATCATTCATTCGCTCACCAGACGTGTCCGATACAGAAATTTAATTAGCAAAAATGTTGTTCGGCACGACTTTTGTGTGTGTCGGTCGGTGTTATTGTAGGCCGGCGATCGATGGGATTGTTTTCGTCACGAATATTTCGAACGA
Organism: Asbolus verrucosus; assembly: GCA_004193795.1. NCBI lineage: Eukaryota > Metazoa > Arthropoda > Insecta > Coleoptera > Tenebrionidae > Asbolus > Asbolus verrucosus. The sequence continues at coordinate 1,476 of QDEB01093285.1, read as the reverse complement.
GCGGTGTCGGAAAATGCGTTTTCAAGAGCAGATTGCGCCCTGGAATGGGGACGAAGAGGAAAGCTCGCCGGGTACGTACGCGACGCCCGAGACGTCGATCGTCCGTAAAGCTCAGGCGCCGCATATCCTAGCAATCTCCAGGAAAATGCCGTTAGCTCTATGATTTACGACGAGATGCTAAAAATATATTGCCTCACGACCGGACGGGACAACAAGGAATTCTATTTGTTTGGATCTAATAAGATCCTTATTATGTTTGGACGTATTTAACCGCCGATATTGGAGTTTTCTTTGCGTCACCGTCGAAAGAGACCGCCGACTTTGCCCAAAAAATGGACACTCATTTTCCAAAGTTTTTATGCGGACGCAAGACAGACGTTTCAAGAGGAAAATCAAAATTTGAAACCGTCGCGTTGCGTGGTCTAATTTAAAAATTGGTTCTGCCGCCGTTGTGAAACTAAGCATTGAAAGACTTCTATTTAATGTCACTTTAATAAGGACATCTTCAAGTCGTATGAATTCAGAGAAGCAGTATCACTGCAGCAAATTACGTAATTAAAGATCAAAGCGAGTCGTTTCACAGAAATGTGCTTTGATGATGAATAAGGTACAGAGGATGGAAGTGTCGCACCGATTGCTCGTAATTGTGTTTGGGATTTCTTTTCTTCATCGATAGGAATTTAATTTCGATTCGACTACTTGCGTCAAACAGATATAGATACGAGTTTTATTACTCGAATTATTCTGTTACTTTTTCAGCGTATCAAAATATAGTTCAAAATCGACAAATCTGACAGAGGACTATCTTCTAAGAAAGCATCTTAGTTGATTCGTTCAAAGCGAGGTTCTTTGCAAAGCCACATTGTTAAACCTTCAGCTTTTATCGAAACTACGCGGTACAGTATTTCGTTCACGATTTTTCTTTTCCATTTTAAAAGTGCTGTTGACTGATTGCTTGTAATGGAGTTTATTCTATTAAATTTGAAACAGTTGATGAAATCTGTCAAAATGCAGTTGTTGTTTAATTATTTATGTAACTTAATTTGTATGCAACAGTGTCGTTATGACTGTATTGTGTGATATATATTTAAAAACACATATATTGACCACAAAATTGTTTAAATCCAAGACATCAGTATGAGTTTGTGCAAATTATATAATAATACAGAAAATAAAATGAGGTAATAATTTCCATAACGTTAACTGATGAAACCATTGCGTATAGGTAAATATCGGGTGTTCATTTAAAAAGTGTATCAAGTCGCTTTTGACTTTTTGATTGACTAAGATGATACTTTAATCAACGATTGTGCTTAAACTAATTAACATAGCAAATTGGCGCAATGGTAACATATTCTTATTTTAACGTTTTCTGTAACATATTTTAATTTCAAGTTTATTACATGGTCTCCAGAATTCCATAAGATGTGTGCCATGTTCTTTCTTTATAAATTAAAAAGCCAAAAAAGTATCCAA
>QDEB01093266.1:0-12706 GCA_004193795.1 Asbolus verrucosus | reverse complement strand
ATATACCTTTTTTATTTTTTATAATTATAAATAATGAATAATATAAGGGCAATATTTACTGGCTCAATTCACGTGTTCACTTTAAAATGTTTAAAATGTAATTATTACAAATGTCTATTTCAATAATATTATGTCAGAAGGCAATGAAATTAAAATTATATTCGATTACTTTATAAAAGACAAGATTAAACTAAAGTTTAACCTTGACAAAGATTTTTGGTGTCCTTAGGAATATAGACTTTTTAGCTCACGAGCATTGGCGAGAAGGGCTTTTGTTCCATGTCCCTCGCTCGCCCGTTCGCTGGTCGTTTTAAACATCATGTCGATAATTTGAGAACGCTAGCGAGTTCAAATTTTGTGTACGCATTCTTTGTCAAATTCGTATATCCAAGTTCGTTAATGAGCAATATAGCTGTAAGGGTTGTGCGCATAATTTTATTTTATTTTCAATTTAAATTTAATTTATTTAAAAAGGAAGAATTTTATATAAGCGCGAGTGATAATAATTTTTCGTTTAATTTTGAAACTACACTGATGCCTGCAATGAGGCAGTTTAGTTTGTTTTTAAATTTTTTCGTTGAACAACAATATTTACCTTCTCGTTTTAGTACTCTTCCTTTTTTGTTCATTTGTAAAGGCAGGGGTTTCCACAATGTACAAGTTTTTGTTTACATGAAAGAACGATTTGTAACAAATGCAGTTTTTTTTAAGTTCCAAGTCTTTAATAATATTAACTTGTTGAGTTTTTTATTAACCATTTTTTAATTCGGTTCGATTATTTTCTATATGGTTATATTTTTATAGAAAGTCGCTTTTGGAAGACGAATTTTAGCCTCATATTAGCATTATTTTTAAAAATTAAAAATTAAAATAAATGGTATACTATATACTAATCTCATGACCTTAAAAATCATTAAAAGTAAAAAATGACATCAATTTTAACTTGCTGGATTTGGTGAAATTTTGTAAATAGGCCCAAACATACATCATAATTAATTAATCATAATTTAATATTCAAGATCAAGATAAAAAAACTTTTGATTTCGATCAAAATGGGTACATATACCGAAAAAGAAGAAATTGTTTGAGAAATAATTATTTAAAAAAAATTTTTTTTAAATTTTTATAGCAACAATTTTCGTTTAATTTCAAACATTTAAATAGTGAATGGATCTTAATAATCTATCTAATTTCAAAGTATACACCACCATTTATTTTAAATTTCACACTCACGTAAGTTGTTTCTGGAAATATAAAATGGGTGAACCAGATTTTTGTGGAAGTTAAAATTCGATCATTTTTATCGACGTGCCGACCACACCCGCTTTTTATAAATTTATGGGAAACAGTCTTAATAAATAAAATTTTAAATGCATAAAATGCTGGACCAAATTTTTTATGGAAGTTTAAAAACATTTACTTTCCATTTAAATTTGTACCAAATTTTTATGGAAATTTAAATTTCAGGGACCGCCACGGCGACCGCTCGAGTAGTTAATGACAATTCTGCGTGAGAAGTAGAAAATTTTTTTATTCATTGAAATGGTCTTGAGTTTGGAAGTGGATTTTTTTTGACTTGAAAATTGAGCAATTTTGCTTAAAATTTGATGTTTTTGGAAAACGGAAAAATGTTGGAGGCTTGAAAATAGCGGATTTTGCAGAAAATTTAATTGAAAGGGGTCGATTTTAAGGATCTAAAAAATGTGCGTTAAGTATGTGTCATTAAAAATAACCGATTTTGATGAAAAATGAGGTGTTTTTAAAAAATGTGCGCAGAATGGTACTTGAAAAGTGGGGTGTTTTGTCAGTTTCTCGATATTTTTGTTTTTTGCTTTTAAAAGTTGCTTTTATTTGGGAAAATATATAGACATAAAAATCGTACTATTTTGCCTTCAAAATGCAAGTTAAAATCTGCGCTAAAACATGCCATACTTTTTTATCAGCTATGGTAAAAAATATGTATTATTATTATTATTATTATTATTAGGCGATTGAATAAACTAAACTAAACCAAATGAATAATAAAGCAGAAGATTGAAAAAAAAAACTTGTTATAATGAAAAAAAAAACAATACGTTAGAACTACTAAAATAAAGGACGCTTAAAATTCCAATGGTCGACCAATGAAATAGATTGTATTGCGCTAAAGCTTAGTTTAAACTCAAATCATTTACTTACCGAAATATCTAAAACAACATTAATTCCCAATGCACTCAACTAAACACGATTAGAAAAGTGAAATACTTTTGTGATTAACTGCAGAAAATGCAGAAGTTTTATTTTTAATTATTAAATAAAGTTTTGGTTAGATTGACAAAAAACAGAATACAAAGAAAAATTTAATTATTGTTCTCTCAGTACATAAGTACATTTCCATTTTTATCAAAAGAGTTTCCTAAACTATCTTCTCTTAATGATAGTACGGGAACATTGCTCTTGATCTTGTTCTTATCCCGGATTCAAAGATTTTACTTTTCTTGCACTTGCATCTCCTTTTTTTGTGGAGCTTTGAGGGGCATGCTTTTCCTCCATTATTACTTTCTACCAATATATATCGTTCTCTGAATCTGAACCGTTTTTTACAAGGCAAGGAAGTATCACAAGGACTCCAAATGGACCACCTACTCACTTTACAATCGATAGTTGGCTTATCTGTTACGATCTGTGTTAGTTGGTCTGATTTCACATCACCGAAAGGACATGGAGGTTTGTGGCATTCCACTGTTTCTTTGATGTTTGTACAGTTATTGGTTTCTTCATCATTTTCGTTGTCTTCATTATCGTCGTCGATATTATCATCTTCAGATAGATTTACTCGAACTCTTTGTTTGGTTCCATTGCCGCAGGCGACATTACATGAACTCCATTGTTCCCATTTGGTATAAGGACAATCATTTCCCTATGTTATTTAATCTTATTAGAAGTACAGTTTACCAATTATAACACCTGACATGATACATTTCATTGAAAAAATGATCTATACAGATAATTTAATGTAGTACTGAATTCTAGAATAAGTCTTGCAAAGAAGAACTGAAATTGGAAAAACATTTTTGGTGCACTCAAAAATGTTTTTACTTTTTTCTGAATTAAAATTTCAATGATCGACCACAAGAGTACCTAATCAGTAAGAGACTATTCCGAACTAAAATGACCGTTTTTTCAGTATAAGTAACTGTTTCTTTTACTTACCGAAGGGACAGAACCGTCACAGACCTCACCGGTGTCACATTCTTCTGTTTCTTGCAATTGCTCCGATTCGTCTTCCATACATTTTGAGTCAACATTAAAATGTCTGTCTCTGGTTCTCACCCCTTTCCCACAGGTGACAGAACAACTGGACCATTCACTCCAGTCGCTAAGTTGACATGTGATTTTCATATAATTATTAGTTTCTGTATTCATCGAATTGCAGTCTTTTTCGTATAGTTTTTTTCTAATTAAGTGTAATTTTGCCAACGGTTTTATTGGACCTCCATCTGGATCATAAAATGGTGATTCTTCTCTGTTGGGAACGTTCGATTTTATTAGCCTTATGAGTTGATGACTTTCAGAAGGTTCATCTGGAGACTGTTGAGAATAATAAAATATTGACCATCATCATCATTTACTCACGTCGTAAGTTAAACCGTCATCTGTTCCGACATCCCACGGATACAAGTTGAAAGTATAGGATGCAGCCCAACTTCCATTTTCCAAACATAGATCTAAATTGGACACACCGACAATCCAGTCCGGCGATGGAGTTATTTTAGACACCAAAGAAATTAAATGATTTTCGCTGTCAACCCTAAAAACTGTATAAGAAGTTCCGGTGATTTTCGGATGTGCTAATTCTCGAGCTTTGATGATTGTGCGGATGTCGTCGTTCTGAAAGTCAGTTTTTAATTGGAAAAAACGAGCGAAATCGTACAAACCTGTAGCATTTCTTTCAATTCTGTTTCAAGCTGCGATGTATTTCCTTCTTCTGCCAGCAATTTTAAACCTGGGCTAGCGAGTGTGGCTTGCTGCCAGAAGGACTTCGAGTATTTATGAGATGCTCCTATAACGTCGCCCAGTTTGGTTTTCCACGGATCTTCCGGAAAACCCTTAGGATGTGTGTTCCTGGACCACAATCCTTGAAATGCAACCTAACAAAATTGATTTTAAAACTGATCAACACATTGTTGTTTTCATTACTTCGTATTTAGCTTCGTTGCAAGCACTACATGTTTCAAGAACTGGGGGGAGTGTATCTTCATTTTTTTCATTTTCCTGGCACAGCACTTTTTGCAAAGTTTTGGTAAACCAGACTGTCGGTGATTCAAGTGCTATAGCTTTAACTACAACACAGCCGTTGTCTTCTGGTGGAGCTTGCCACAACACCTTTAAAATGTTGCTAAATTTTATTTTTTTATTTTATTTCAGTACTCACATCCACACTTTCTTTAGGTACAGTGCTTGTTTGTGTCACAGTAAGAGGACATTCAGAATTAAATGTGGTGAGTAGCTTGTCAATTAAATGAAAATGTCCTGCTGATCTTTCTGGATTAAGACTTTGTGGTTCAACCACTAATGTGAATTCAATGAAACGATTGTCACCAAAGCTAGGATTTGATTTTAAACTGACTGAAATGAGACAATGTAACACAACTGGTTGAAGAAAATCAACTGCATTTACTTGTGTAGTTTTCGTTAGGCGCATAACCTTTGGGGTTTCCGGAAATTTCGATAATATACCTGTCATCATCGTTTACATTTCGGCTTTTTGGTATTTTCAGACAAGAGTGACTGTATGATTTCGATGCGTAAGCAAGGATGAGTCCAATAATGAAACAGTTTCCAAGTTTCATTTTGATTCTGAAACTGATGAAAATTTTATCCATAATGATCAAGTGATGAAAGTAATAATGCGTCACACAATTATAAGAGAACTTTAATATGACATGAACTGGGAACGAAGCCAAATAGACCCGAGACAATAATAAACTAGAAGAATAGTCGAAATTTAGTCGACGACAGTTTAAATCTATTACTTTCCACAATAAATGATAAATGTTTCAATGTCAGTGAGTAAAGAATGTGTAAGTGTCACAAGAAGGAACGAAAATGTAGAATAGTTGTGTTGCAATATCAACCTTGTCCTCTTAACACCCGCTCCGCTATCGACAATATTAAAAATAGTTGACAAGATTTTTCTTGGAACGCTCTTTTTTTACGCATTGAACGGTAAAATTATTTAAATGAGCTTTAAATATTATTGCAATTTCTCAGTAGAGGTTATCTCAGTTTTAACTACGATGAATAATAAAGTATTATTCAAAAAACTCGGGTAATAAAAAAAATAAATAGTTTACATACATACGATTAACAATAATGATTGCAGAGCAAACTCACCCTTATGATTAAAAAAATCTGATTTCACGCCTGGTACGTAGGGGACCTCACAGTTAACTAATAAAAAGACGCATCTTCTCTTAGTTTAACACCATGCGCAGTTGCAAATCTCCATATTATCTCAAATCTCAATCATATAAATATTTGTGTCATTAATTTCAAAGAATTAATTCCTTGCGTATGTTATGACACACAAAAGAAGATAAAAATGAAGATTAAGAGTGCATTTCATATTTTAGATCGATGAGTTTTTGATCAAATTTTTACAAGTTTTAAAAAATATATTATTGCTATTCCTGAAAACTGACAAATTAAGACCGGACATTTTTGAACAATTACGATGTAAGAAATTGATAGAAAATGCAAGTTTGTCATTCATATAGATCTACCTAAATACTGAATGGTCTACTAAGGAGGACAAAAATTTGAAATCTAAGTTTTATAACATGGATGTTTCTTAATTTCATTTATTTAGGTACGAAAGTCGTATGATCAAAACAACTCTCGATTAAGATTGTTCTGGACGCATTATTTTGTCAATAATTATTATTTCCATTCGTTTCATATCATAGTTACTATTTCATAAGTAATGTCGCCTTCAATACTCTTCAATACTTGCACAGAATATTCAGAAAATGATGTAAAAGCCAAAATATCAATTTTTCTTGTCAAAAATTTGAGTAACATATCTCTCTTTGACTGAATAACAAGCCATCAAGCAAATTAAAGTAAATTACAAGTAAATTAACAGTAAATTTTTTTAATCAAATTTTTACATGTTTTTCAATATTTATTATTCAAACTTTAGAAGTTCATTTAAAAAGCCAGTTAAATCGAAAACGTATATTTCACATGGCCGATTCATAAGTTTTTAAAAATATTTTTCGATTAAATGCTTCATCAATAAAGAACTCAAAAAATCTCTGGAAACTGATTTTTGACAGCTTGTAAATTTAATATTACTTGCAGCAACACGAATCAGTGACAAAAACTTGAATACATTATTCCACAAATATTATGACCATAAGTTACAAGTGCTTAGGTTAGGGATATTACATTCAGACCGCTAGTTGTGTCCATACATAGCCTAGTAGGTGCGGCTATATCTGTTATACGATTTTTTTTTTATTATTCAATTATCCTTTTCTATTTCTATTTTTACTAACACAGCTGCCATGAAACTAGATTAGTGTAAATTTCAGAAGTTCACTGAGAACACGAGGTGGAAAGTGTAACCAAATAGATTAACAAATTAAATTAACAGCATCGATAACAGCTGTTTTGAACAAAGGGTGGAAACTGATCCTTAAAATTGTAGGTCTTGCTGTTATTTGTTGCAAAATAATTCCAGAATCTAAATGTGGGTCAGTGACTGATCGCTCATCTGTGATTATTTATTCCTATTAAATGACTGGATTCTTAACCTGAACAAAGAAATACTTGTATGTAGATTTGAGTTTCGGCAAAGCGTTTTATTACATTTCAACAAAAAGATTTGTGCTCAAAGTAGAACATCTTGGTATACACAACGGTTTTCTGAACTTGATCTCAACTATCAGTTTTATTTAGCATTATTTAGCACAAGGATCGATTTTAGAACCGATTCTCTTTCTCATTTATACTTCCAATTTCCGCTTTAATATAAGATCTAACGTTTGCCTTTAAATAGCAAAACATTTTTGATTGTTCCTAGACGGAAAACCCTTTCATGGTTGAAAAATAAATCCATCTCGGAAAAAATAACCACACAATTCCCTACGACTATAGTTTAGAATAACCTCTAGTTCCAGTAAAACTTTTCAGAAGCCAAACAAAAATTCATATTTACAGTTACACAAAACCTATTTATCAACAGCATCCGCTGCTAAAGAATTTTCGCTGTAAAATAACTCGGCGGATTATTGGTTTTGAGTTTAGAACTTTTAATGCTAATCTGTATAATGCCGGAAGAGAGTGGGTGACTTAATTTTATGCCGCCACATAATAGGATCGTTACTCAATGGAATTATCATACTTATTTATTTCACATTTTGGGAACATGAACCTAATGATAAACTAGGAGAAGAAACTAACAAAATTTCTACTCTAACGATATATGTATATAGTAAATGAAACCTTACCCAGTGATATAGTTGATTGTCCTTCCATTAACATATTTAAGAACAATCCTTGGCAAAACAATTAATCATTATTCTTTCTTACTTACATTCATTATGTAGATTGTTTTTACTTACCACATATCACGCTGTTATTTATCTTATAGTGCACCCTTATTTTACGTTTTTTAAGTACTTCTATCTTTATTTTATATTGTTTAGAATAAAAGTAGTATTATTTTGTCTTTGTCGTTTTTAGAATAAGGTTTGATTAATGCATTAAACCAAAAAATTATATAATCAATTGGATCAATAAAATCAAATATAATTGTAATTCAAGTAGTTGAAATAAAAGAATTTTAATAATTCAATATCTGAAATTTTGTGAAACAACTAGAGCGGTGAATCGCTCCTATGCAGCGTGTTTATATATCCGAAAAATAAGAAGACAGTAACTTCAGAATGTTATCACCAGTAGCACCCATAACTTAAATATGAGAGTTCCCAAACAAAAACGGAATTTTTGAGGGTTCTAGAGATGAAGACTGTAGGGTCTGTTTATGTCATGTAATGTATCAGTGTCAAGTTGTTTTTATAATAAATGATTGATAAAACAAAAATTAAAATGCTTTTTAAAATATCTTATTATACTTATAAAGAGAGGAGTCATTAATTAAACACGTACTGTCAAAATCATTAATTGTCTGTATTTTCTATTCCAGATAAAAATAACTGCGGTTTTCGCAGAGAAAAAGTCGAAAATTCTTTAATGCCATTGTATAAAGAATTCACAAGTCAAACGATTAATAATGAAAATCAATTTGTAATTGCTGTTTAAATTAAGTTCCTATTACATTTTATGTCGAACGAATCGAAATTTAATAATGAAAAATTCTTTGCAAGTGGTTGAATGATTGAATCAAATCTATCGAGGTCGTATCGAAATAAAAGCATTCAAATTTTATTTTATTATTTATTGTGCCATTGAATTCCGACCGAACGCATAATTAAAACTTTTATGAATTTTGCGACCGATCGAAACACAATAAGAATGTTTTACCTGTAAATACATAAGTCGATTAGAAAAATTATTTATAGATATAAAATTCGACTCATTCCAACTTTTCCGACTTAAAAAATATCATCCTCTGCGCTGTTGTAAGAGCGTTACTAACCGAGCTGGTCACATCGACTTTCCGCAAATCAAACAAAACCTTTAAAATTATCTGGAAAAATTGAAGCGAGTTTTCAGATTTTATACTTCTGAGTTTGGCATGAATAACCGACGATTTTAACTGAAATGTGATTATTTGTGATTGATTTTTACGAAACCGTCAGCTTTGTTAAACTTTGTATAATAATGATTATAATATGAAACAAATCTATTTTTTTACAATCCAACAACTTATTGTCTCGTATTTGGTTTTTAAAATCCGGTTCAAGTTTCTTTGCTAAATAGACTACAATATTCGAAAGGTCCTACTCTTCGTTAAAAACTTTCATTTTGGAACATTCGTTGCTTTTTATATGTTTCTGATATGTCCGTTTAGGAACAAATTATTCTGGATTTGAACAGAAACACGGTCTTTTTTCGATTTTGTTCGGACATGGCGTTCCGTTAGGGGTGGGATGGACCAACACATGTCTGTATCTCTCCCGATGCTGATCTTCAGAGCACTGTGCTTCGCATTCTGTCCAATTTGACCATGGAGACATGACACAATCCACCCTCACGTTATCGAAAGTATTCAGATTGAACTGTTTGATTTTGGCGAGCTCGCTGGTGCAGGGAACGTGACACTTTTTCTTTTTCGTTAATCTCTTCGAGCACGGTTTGCCGCCGTTGCTCGGATGAACCTAAAACCAATATAACGTTTCGATTTGTTGCTAATAAAAAATGATACATTACTTTGACTTGTCTGTATTTCGTTCGGTATCCATTGCCGCAATGTCCCGTGATATTGCAGCGGCTCCAGCTGGACCATTTGGTGAGTTCGCAATCTGTCGAATTCGGTGTTTTTAATTGTATTTGACTGTAGGGTCGATACGAAGGCGCTGAAACTGTCCAGATGAATTATATTCACTTAAAAATTAAGCGCTACGTTAAAAAATAATTACCACAGTTATTACCATTGATTGCATCGTTCTGAATGTTGTAGGAGAGTACGCCTGAAATCGTTACGTCGAGCTGCCGTTTATGAGCCGTTAGGTTCGCTATTAATTCCTCTGGAAGAGGGAAAAATAATTTTGTTTGTTTTTATGGCACATAAAAATTACAACATCAGGCAACATAACTTACTTTGGTAGTCGGCGCAAACTTTCTGACACTGCTCGAGGGTTTTGAAATTGTTCGAATTTCCATCGCAACCGCTGTAACTAAATATCTCACAATTTCCCTTAATGTTGTCGAAGTACCATCTATCAATGTTACTCTTGCACGCTCCGACATCTTTAGGGAGGCTACAAACGTACCCTAGAAATTTACCACTCAGTCACGCTCACGTCAAAAATTAAAACAATCACCGTTTTCTGGATACGTTTCCTCGCTGCAAGACTTCTGAAAACATTCAACAGTCTCCTTCATTTTCTGATGGCTGCAAGGATCATCCTCGTCGAATTCTTCAGTTTCTTCATAATTTGTTTCGGGGTTGGGAACAAAGGGCCAGCTGCGTGATTCTAAAGACAGACGATACCTCACTTTGAAACCTTTGCCGCAAGTCGAGGAGCAAGGTGACCAATCGCTCCACCTTTTTTCAGGGCAATTCTTCGTCATTGTTTCTGTTTCTTCCAAATCATCACACTGACCGCTTCCGTGACACTCTACATTTTCTTGGAGTTTCGGCGGGTTTACCTTAGAAGCAGCACAACTTTTTGCTGCTAGTCTGTTTTTATACTTCCTGTCTCTGGTTTTGGTGCCTTTACCGCAGGTAGCGCTGCAACTGGACCATTCGCCCCACGGCCCCAAAACACACATCGGATCTTCCACTTCTCTGATCGGCTGATGAGGACAGTATTTTTGCACAGCCTCGCAACCTGCCCGTTCCGTCAGTTTTTTATGACAAACGTATTTACTCTCTTCGTTCTTGTAGCGCCTCTGTTTGTATTTGACACCACGTCCGCAAGTTGCCGAACACGGAGACCAGTCGGACCAATCTTCGGTTTCGCAGCTATCGCCGTCGTCATAATTATCTTCGATGACAGATGGATCGCATATTTTCTCGTAGAGACGTTGTCTGGATAAGTAGAGTCTAGCCAGAGGTTTCATTTCAGCCCCGCTAGTGTCATAAAATGGAGAACGTGGATCGTTTGGACTATTCGGTTTTATTCGTTTTATGACTTGCCTAGGCGAAGATGGTTGATTAGGAGACTACAATATCAATAAGAGACGCTCGTTTCGACACGATTAAAAAATATATACTCACGATATACGTTATTCCATCATCGGTTCCTGCGTCCCAAGGGTACAAATTCAATATCTTCGACTCGATCCAAGAACAATTGCGAAGACATAATTCTAAACTTGATACTCCTACTATCCAGTCCGGTGACGGATCGATCATCGAAACAATAGACATGAGGTGGTGGCGATTATCAACTCGAAAAACCGCGAAAGTCTTTCCGGTTATATTGGGGTAACTAATGCCTCTCGCCTTAATGATGGTTCTTATATGATCGCTCTTTTTTAAAAAATAAGGAAAAAATTAAACTAACCCAATTAATCAGTGTTGGAATTCTTTCGAATATCGAGCTTAACTTTAATTACTTGCCTTTGCTTTTAATTCGCTTTCGAGCATCCTTGTGTTTCCGTTTTCCGCCAGTTGTCTGAGGCCTTCACTCGCTATGTCACCGTACCGCCAAAACGTGTAATTTACGGTGTGCGAAGCGCCAATTATATCACTGAAACGGGTTAGTCATCCGTTTGATGGGAAGTCCTTCGGGTGAGTGTTCCTCGACCAGAGACCTTCGAAGGTAACCTGGAAGAATCAATTCACGGAATCGATACACACTTACATTTCAAATAAAACAGTTAAGCCACCCGGATGATTTTAATAAAATCATCCTGCAGGGAGAGGTGGGAAAAAACATTTATTTACCAAAAAAACATTTTATAACGGCAATTAACTGTAAAAAAACTTGGATCTAAATGCTATATTTAACTGCTTTTATAGTCGGACGACCATGTTCATTGGACCCGTTACATGCTGGGAGGAATCGTCTTTTCAGATCAATATTTCAGAGACTTTTTTTCAAAAAATACTTATGACCCACTTTTCTAACCTAATCCTTACACTGCATTCAACGCAGTTTCATTTGTTATTGTTATTAGTGTTATGTCACTGTATCTGTTTAGCTTTCCAGTGTGTTGAAAACTGCTGGAATGTAATTTTGTATACGAAAATTCAAATATTTTCTCACAACGGAAATTTTGTAAAAAGGAAATACTTTATTTAGTATTTTTAAAAAACTTTGACGAAAGGTGGCTGTTGATGACCATCTTTGACATTTCTTCTTCTCGATAAGACTGTCACTTTTGTTACTATACATCTGTCAAACCTATTCAAAACTACACTTATTATTTCAATTTTTTTGTTGAAAAGTGAATCATGTTTAAGCAGCCCATTTCTATCAATCGCATTCTTGCACAAATTCTGTTTTTGTAAACAGTGATTACAACCCACCATTTTTGAAATTCGTTATTAATTTTTAAATAGTTTATTAAATTACCCTTTATATTCTTATTACAGTATTCACTACAAAAAGCCACTTTTTTGAAGTATTGTATAAATCTCTTTTAATTCCCTTAATTTTATTTCGTTTGTTCTTTTAATATATGAAAATGTAACTTTTAATAAATTACGTCGGTCTGTCTGTTGGTTTGTTAGTCTCTTTGATGGTGTTCCGTGGAAGCCACTTAAATAATCATAATTTATACAATACAATCAAATACATTTTAGATAAGGGGTGGGTGTGGAAAACAAAAGTTTAAATTTGCGTGTGTCTTGGTCTGATACATACAGCTGAATTATTTTCGNNAACACTTAACACTTCCGTTTTGTCGAAAATTCTTCACCGTGTTTCTAAACCAAATTCAAAAAATCTGTCTCCAGAAAAAACATGTCTTCAAACTTTTGTTGAAACTCATAAAGACGAGGGCGATTTTCAATAACCCCATTTCGAAAATAAGATTCAGTGATGAATATTTCATGCTCTATGGTAAAAATCATTTTCAGTAA
>QDEB01093203.1:0-11517 GCA_004193795.1 Asbolus verrucosus | reverse complement strand
TAGAAATGTATGTTACTTTGTCATCTGCACAACAAAAAATTTAGTTTGCTAAATAATAAAAGAGATAATTTTTGGAGCACAAAAATGATTGATGGTTTAGAGACATTTTATTTAAAAGCATTGTTACTTGAAATAATAAATTCGCGATTAAAAAGAAATAAAGCAATTAGAAGTATTTTACACAGGGATTTATAGAGAACTAATTGAAATGTTATAGGTACTTACTTCGAGTTAATTGCTTAATAATATCATAATATAATAATTGCTGAATGCTGTGGATTAGGTCTGATGGCTGCTTGCAATCGCAAAAAGCTGAGAAGGAGACACCACATTAAAAAAAACGCGCCTATACTGTTCCCCTTGAGTGGTGAGGAAAAGAGTATTATAATTTCTTAATTACTAATTACCTATTATTAGGTAATTAGTACCTATTCATGGTAAAAATTATTACCTATTCATAAACTAAAAATTTAAGATGACTTGTAGTTGCTTAGGTGAACACTGATATACAAGTCTAGTTAATGATAATATTAGGTAATATGAAATTGATTAAGTTATTTTATGCTAATAATTAGCAACCTAATTTTACATTGAACCAATTAAATATATTTGTATGTCAAAAAGCTAATTACAAGTAGGTAGTATCATAATATTATGTAGTTTCAACTTTAGAGGTAAATTTTTCAATGTTTGCAAATACTCTTACAATTTTATGGTCTGTCTTTAGATCCCAACTGTGCGTGGGTTGAGGATCGTAAATTAACCGATTTCACAAGATGGCAACCGAAGAAATCTATAAGAACTTGCCTATTTACATATATTTTTTAAGAACCATTAATCGAAAATGGAGATATTATTTCGAAAAAAAAACATATTGTTCTGCATTAGAACTCAGAAAATTATGTTTGTCACCTGATGGTGACAGTGTTCTTTATAACAATGAAAAACGGATCGGCGATTTTGAAATTTTTTCAAAATTTTTTTTTGAAAATGAATAGTTGCGCTTTAGGGTTCTACATATGAAACTAACATGGAACGCGAGGTAGGTTTCAAATGTCAAAATAAGTTCAAGAAACGTCCCCCAGTATTCATATATTTCGGTTGCTCTAGTCCCACCTTAACGGATTTATTCCCATACTTTTGGCGCTCACTGTACTTCTTAGGTTGAAGTATAACTGGTTGCATACATTCACAGATCTGGAAACGAGTGAGCCTTCCGGCGTAAAATTTCATTTCACTTAACGAAAGAGCCAACGAAAAGTTCTGTTAAATCCTATTAAGTGCCAGTGAGATATTTAATTCAGACAACATTAATTTACAAAAAAGCTCCACTCTAAAAGCTTTCCCCTTGATTAGATTTCAAGACTAGGTAACGGCCTTGAAAAACGTTCCACCCCAATCTCTCAATTTTAACCTCTCAATAAGCACGGATTTGAAGGTAATAGCTTAAAATTGAAACCCTCTACAAAGCTTTTTTTCGTTTTTTATTTACTAAAATATAATTTTGATAAAACCAGTTTGTACTAAGTAAAATACAGTCTAATATTGTCGCTTTCGATAAATCGTCCCTACACTACGGATAATGTAGCTCGCACAAACTTATATACATCAAAAGGTTAAAATATAGTACAAACGCATTAAAACTACACAAGAAAAATACTTGCAGATGCTGAAAAGTTAAGCGGTCTTAACTAAATAGAACTGGGAGTAGTCATGAAAGAAAAATGAGTGGGGCTTAACTAAAACACACCAATTGTAATATCAATACGAACGGGCGGAATGCGATATGTTAATTCTCTGTTCCGCTCCTTTCATCGGGGACGTTCAAAACTTCCCTGCTGGTGTACGGAGGGGGCGGCTCGTTCAAATTCAAGCTGCCGTTTTGAGCACGAATCACGTCGATGTACGAAGGCGGTTGCTCGTCTTCGCCCCCGAACAACAAAGGGTCGGAAACATCACAGTTATCGACGATATTTGCACGAGGGTTCCTCGAATTGTTTTGATATGTGTAGACGTCACAGTGATTGTGTAAGGCAATACTTTCGATATTTGGGGGGCTGTTAACCGAATGGTCCAAGTCTGTTTTCCTTGCCATCAGCACCACTCTTGAAGCAAGCATCAGAAATAGAAGAATAACAAACAGAATACAAAGCGTACCTACAATGAGCAAACATAACCTCAAATTCTCTCAAACATTACTTAAATCACTCACAAATTGATATGAATAGATAGCGTGCACCATTGTGAGCCTGACTGACAGAGGCTGGAGTGTATTCCAGTTCTTCGTAGGCTACAATTCGACAAAATTGAAAAGTGAGGTTATGTCAAAATGTCAACTTACAATCCGACAAAACCTGACAGCATTTCGGCCTGTTGGTGACCGTGCAGTTCGGGTCGTGGTGTCTGTCGCAGCACCAACTCGTGGGGATGCAACGGCCGTCGTCACACTGCAATTTATCCTTGCACGGATCTCCGTGACAAGTGCTCTCGCTCTCGTCAGATCCATCTTTGCAGTCGGGTTTGCCATCGCAGATGTAGTGATGGATGATGCAGACCCCGTCCAAGCACTGGAACATTTGCTTGCTGCAGAAAATGGTCTCTTGGATAACCGGTCTCTCTTCGACAGTGGGCTTTTCATCTCTAACAATAACTTCAACAACTTCCAACAGGTTATATTTTAAACTGACGCACAGATATTTGCCCTTGTCTTCGGGGCGCAGCGGCTGGAAGCGCTTTACAGCCTTATTCATTTCGCTGGGCTTCAAAATCGAATATATTCTCTTGGTGTTTGTACTATCAGTGGAATCATGCTCTCGCCAAAACCTAGCGATAGTGCACACTGTATTACGTTAGCGCCAAGCGAAATTCATACCTTAAGTCGTTCGTTTGCTTAATCCATGATATTTGAAAGTCGTAATAATTACTGTTGGTTTTGGAAGACACTAAATCACAGAGTAATGAAAAATTCGCGCCTGCTTTCTCTTCAACGACTGAAGACGAGACAGGAGTAAAATAATCTTCGGTGGACTTGATAATTTTTAAACTTAATTCACCAGAATTACCTGAAATTTGGCCAAGTTTCAGTAACATAACCTCAATCCACCCCACTCTCATAACCTAAATTTCGGGGTTAAAACTCAACAACTTACATCTTATACTTTGAAAAAGACCTAAAACTAAGAAGTATACCAAAAGGTGATGCATTTTAAAGCATTTTTTTTCAAATTTGTTTGACGGAAGCCATTTTTGCAATCATCCCATTTGACAGTTAAGACACAATGGCGGCTACGGCAGTGGTTAAAGTCACCGTAACATAACCAACAATTTATTGAATAAAAAAAATAACAAAAATGTGATCAATTTCGTGCATTCGCGCTGTTTTCTCTGTACCAGTCCACGCTCTCTTTAATCGCCACCGAGAATGGGGTGAATTGGAAGTCCGGCAAATACTTCCGCAGCTTCGCGTTGCTCGCAGTCTTCTTGTATTGGCCATCGGCTTTGGTGGTATCGAAGGCGATTTCGCCCTTAAAATCGAACGCTCTTGCCAATTCCTCCGCCACTTGTCGAATGGAAACCTCCGCTTCTTCATCCACCGACAAAATTATTGGTTCGACTTCGTTATAATCACGCAAAACCCACAAAAACAGCCTGGCGAGATCGAGGGAGTAAATAAATTGGCGCAGAGGCTTCCCTGTACCCAATACTGTGAAAGTCGTGCCTTCTCCGGCAATCACATCATGCAGTTTGCGGATCAGGCCTGGGATCACGTGGCTTGATTCAAGGTTGTAGTTATCATGGGGGCCAAAGACGTTGCATGGTACTACTGACGTAAATAAACATCCATGTTGTTCATGGTAGGCTCTGTTCATGACGTCAATCATGCGTTTGGCGTAGCTGTAGCCAAAATTGGATGCATGTGGGGGTCCATTGTGGATCTAAAATTGTTAATGAGTACTAGAAATTGGATGAAATATTTGGAAGCGTCACCATAGTTTCGTCAATCGGATATGAAGTCTTGTCTGGGAATATACAAGTGGATAGGCAAGATACGACTTTTTTCACTCCCGTTTCATGACTAACTTGCAAAACATTGTCATTCATGTGTAGGTTATTTCTCTACAAAATCTGTGATAATTCAGTTTTTTTTTTTTTTTTGATTTTTTGATTTACCAGAAAGTCCAAATTGTGGGACATGTTATGGAAAAGTCCTCCAACCATGGCGGCCAAATGCACCACATGACTGGGTTTGTGCTTGCCAAACAATTCTCTGGTGGCACTCAGATCGCTAAAACCTCGTTATTAATGGAAAATTACCGGGGAAATTCAAGGAAAATACCATAAATCAGCATCCTTGCTGTTGACGAAAACCCACTTCTCGTCAGTTCTGTTTTCCGCCTCGACCACCGTCCGTATCGCCCTGCCGACCAAACCTGAGCCCCCCGTCACCAGAATCGTCTTAAATTCGCCCATTTTCGACGGTGAGTGCGATTTTACTCAAACAGTTCCACGTCTCATGCAAATTTTTCAAAATTGACAGATTGACAGCACCTGTCACCGGTAGCCAACCGTCGACAGTGAAAAACCCCAAATTTGATTTGACCCAGTTTGACAGTTTTATTGTGTTTTTCAACGGATTTTTATCAGTTTTATGGTTTTATGAACTATGTGTTTGTTGTAATTAGTGCAGTCGAGTGCAAGGCAAGATTTCTACGATAAGAACGTAAAGTGAGTACATTTTTTAATGAAAAACTTAACCTTAACCGTCGCAATTCCTCAATATAATAATGACAGGGCCGGTTCAAGTGTATAGTTCATGTGATTCCCGCATGGCGTTGCACACCGCCCCCAACATTTGGCGCCGGTTACTTTATATTATTGAATCGTTGATATTTTAAAAAGAAAAACAAAAAACTAACAGAATATCCTTTATTTTTATTTTATTTTCCACGAAGTATTACTGTAATTATTTCATCACGAAGTCTCATTTTTCAAATAAATATACGAAATGCCCGGAAGTTTAAAGAAACAATGAAAACAGTACATCATAATAGAGTTTTCCCCCAATTATTGTGACAGTTATCATCATAAATAATAGATAAGGTTTAAATAGATTAAAAAGATTGTTCAGTCTGATAAACGCTTGATAAATAAGTTTCTTAGTTTAGTTTCCACTGCTTCCGAAGAGGGCGACATGAGCCGTGTATGTGTGTATAATAAAAAAAATATTTAAAGGATGTAGAAAACTCAAAGTGTAGCCCATTCTGGAGAATGAAAATTTATTTATATGTAGAGCGCTTTCGCTCACTTTGTGAGCATCATCAGTACAGTCTAAAAAGTGAAAAATGCGCTTGGAGAAGAGAGAATTCTTATAAGAATACTTACAAATTAAATATAATAAAAATAAATAAACGGGTGTAGCAAAGGAGGATTGGTTATTTAAGGAAAAGACGGACAGGTCGTGTGACATTTTAAAAATTTCTAATATTTCTAAGTAGTCTAATTTGGGGCCTTTAGAGCAGCGGTGTAAAATTTTAACATTTTTAACATTTTAATCATGTACAAGATTGTTTTTCTGACAAAATGTGCATTGCAAGTGCCGAGGATGTTATAGTTATGTCGGTGTTGTGAAATTTGTCTATAAATTTAAAATGTTCATTAAGTCTTGTTTCGAAGCTTCTCCCTGTTTGACCAATATATGTAGCAGTGCAGTCGTTAAATATAAATATACAATAATAAATATAATAAATATACAATAATATACAATAATAAATATACAACTGAGGTTTTAAGAATGGGGATTTTATTTCTGGTGAGTGATTGTGAAGTTAAGCCTGATGTTGAAAAGCTGGTGTGAATCGAATAGAATTTAAAAGGGAAAATATTGAAATAGAGACAGGACCAACGAACTTCAAAGAAGAGAAAATAGGAGGGGAAAGAGAGATCACCTTTGTTAATGGTAAAAAATTTCTATTAATTTGTTGTTTTATGAAAAATTTTGAAAATTATACGTAAGGGGAAATTGTTATTAATAGCTATATTTATGATGATATTTAGATCCTTTTCAAAGGCACATCTATCTAATAGTAAATTAAAAAGTCTATAGAAAAACGAATGAAAAGAAGCGAATTTATGTGAATAGGGGTGGTTAGAGTCAAACGGAATAATGTCTGTAGACGTAGGTTTTCTGTAAATTTCAAATTTGAATTTCTGGTTGTGACGAGTGATGAGTATGTAAGAAAGGAATAGGAAACATTAGTTCCGAGTTCACATGTGAATTTAACGGCTGGATGGACTGAATTTAAAAAAGTTAAAAACTGATCTAATTGACTATTAGTGCCTTTGAAAAGGACCAGGATATCATCAACATAACCAAAATAATATATGAGAAGTGGATAATTGATTTTTAAGGATGTTATTTTCGAGATTATTCATAAAGATTTCAGCTAATAATGAACTTAAGGGTGAACCATGGCAAAACCAGTAAGTTGAGAAAAGAACGTTCGATGACTATTTTTGTTAAATTTAAAATATTGAGAGCATGGGAAGTAGGCAATGAGTCATATAGATAGTTGGAAAAAAGGATGAGACAGTCTCAGAGGGGTATGGAAGGAAAAAGATTGCATACTTCAAATGACACTAGAAAAGAATCTGAAAAGATTTTAACATTTGAATTTTTATTTACCAAATCTCCACACTTTAACAAAAATATCGTTAAAATGGTATTTGAAGCTTTAAATAATTATTTCTGAAAATTATATGTTCCCATGCAATATGAATTAAAGACAACAAATACAGCATCTACCCAAATCTACTGCCGCAGATCCTCAATTGTTGCAGAAACAATCTTTGCCTATCAATTAAAGAAAGAAATTGAATTGAAATTGAAATTGTTTATGAAAGAATCCACACACTGAAACTGCAGCAGTTGGAAGTGCTTCCCAGTTCTTTCAAATGTCAAAGTGAAAAGCAATGAAAAAATTTGCATTTTTCCAAAATCTTTCAGACAGACCTTGTCTGCAGTTATGAGTCGCCTGTCGTGGATCAGTTTTAAGGTTAAGTTTTAGGCTTAAAAGCCGCCATGTCGCCTGTCATTTTTGACAATCGCGAGGACCAATGAGAATCGTCACGTGGCCGTTTGGCGACCGGCGATTGGTCGACGGCGGGCGTTGTCAACGACCTCACACCTGCCGGACTTGAGGTAGGTTAGACAACACTTCTTGCAGCAGGTGTGCGTGCGCTACTGTCGAAATGCGACCTTCTCGACGATAACAGCGACCGGTCGAGCGTCGCCATCCTTGACTTTGTATTTGTTTAATTATTTCGTAATGCCGGTGAGAGTTCAGTCGTCGTCGAAGCAGCGACATCGCCGGTGCATATCCGCGACACTTTCCATTGATTTTCCTTCGGCCGACGGATCAATAGCGGGAATGCCCGTGGCTGAGTGAGTTTCCTCATGCTCTGCGCATTGTTTTCGTTAACCTCCAGGACATAGCAGCGCCGTCCGATCAGTCGGGTTGTAAATCGGAGTGCGTCGCGATGGGCGCCGATTAGATTTTGTCCGGCGTCGGGTTACGAGGGTGCCGCCATGAAGCTGATTCCGGTCTCGTATTTCGGCTTCACCGCCATGGACAGGAGGTTCTCCAGCCCCATGCTGCCTTGGATCGTGTCCGAGATCAGGAAGAGAGACTACAGCGAGAAGGTAATAGCCGCTAATTCCGCCAGATCCGAGTCCCATGGAAGTCGCGTGTGGCACGCAATCGACAAAAACAATTGTACGTAATTACGCAACGACGAATTCGAATTGTGACCGTTCAGACGATGAGAACGAAAAGTAACCGCGGATAGGTGGACCAGCCAAGGTCGGTTTATGTGTTCGTCTATGAAACTGACGTCAGCACAGCTATTTAGCCGATTTTTTTGCTTTTTTTTTGGGCTCCATGTCTTAACATTGAACCTCATACATGTTTCGGTTGAAATAAAACATCTGATGTTTGTCTATTTTAAGCTTAATTTAAATATTTCGATTGGGACGGAATTGGTGGTTCTTACAGCAGTAGACGCAGTGTTTGCGAAACTATTAAACAAGGGGAGAAAGATTACTTTAACTTGAGAGCTCGTAGGGATTACGGGGTTTGAATGAAAGGGTTCCTTACAAGCGAGTGGAAGGGTGTAGCTGAATTGGATGTTCAAGATTACTTTAATAGACCCTTACATTCAACCCATTACGGAGAGATACCCCTTAAAGCAATTCTTGTTAAGTTCCTGTTTAGTACAGATAGATACCCATTTCGCTAATGATTTTTTGATGTTTTTCGCTGTTAGCGCAATTTCTTCTTCCTTCATTGTTTCTTGCATAGTTCCCGAAACTTTGTCTTTCACATCGAAACTTTGTTTCTTATAACCGCTTGTCTTTGTCCTTGGTCTATTGTGTTTGATTTAATTGTTTTTCCTTTAGCTCCTCTTGGCTTTCATCAAGGATTTCTTTTTCGATGATGTTAGCAAATTAATTCCATGACAAAGAGGCGTGCATTGCAGCTTATCGCTATCTCAGTAGACGATCGATATTTCATTATGGTGGTGAAAAAACATGTTTTTTTTCAAAACCTGTCAACACCTGCCAGGTTTGTTTAATAACCCCAGTGTCGGATCCGACGCTTAGAAACCAACTATAAAAACTGGAATCAACATTCTTAAACACTGATGTAGACTGAACCGAGTTAGCCAAAAATTTTCTGGATTGACGCACATTGCAAAATTATTTACCACGTTATTTCCTGATCTAAAACCAATTGAATACATTTGGACCATATTCTATCTCCCAGAACTAAATCTCTAAAAACCAAATGAACCCTGAAGGATTAAATTTTATTTGGGATTTTGATTTCGATGTCGAAATTACAGTCGATAATCAAATCATTTTATGTATTTTACTTCTGCCCCCTCTTAAGGGTCGCAAAATTTGGACAAGAAAGCATTCCTTATTTTTAGTTTTCTCTTACATTTGATGATGCTTTTCAAAACTGCGCCATTTTCCGCAAGATAAAAAATTGAAAGCATTCAATTGTCCGACCCCCGACGGTCTTGGTCGCTTTTCTGGAAGAAAGGCATCACTTGGGGCTCACTCTTCTTCTCCTCCGGTTCCAGGACGAAGGTGGTCTTGACGAACAACGGACTAGTCTGTATCTGGTGCATGATCCATCTAATCAGCATCTGATGGACGTACATGGGCAGATACATGTAATATTCGTGCAGGAAGTCGACCACCTTCTTCTCGATCTTCTCGACGTAGTTGGTGTCCCTGCACATTTCTTCGATTTCGTCGATCTGCAGCTTGGTCAGCTGTAACCGAACCGAAACAGTTTCACCGACCGCGCTGTCTTTCACTCACCGGATTCCAGTCGTTGCCCTCGAACATCTCCTTCACCTCCTGGATCAGCGTCTTGCCCTCGTTGGTTTCCGTCAGGATGAACATCTGGTCGATTTCGTCCATGAGTCTGTTGAAGCACTTGTGGTAGATGGCGCAGGCCCAAGGCTGGCTGAAGAACTCGTACAGGTCCGGAATTAGGTTCATTTCGTACCGGAGGACTAGGTTGTTGAGGAGGACCTCGTGCTTGCCCCACAGGCTGATCAGATTTTGGACTTGCAGGGGCTAGCGTCATATATAGTGTGTTCGTTACATGAGTCGACTACTTACGAATTTGGCAAGGCACGTGATCGTTTCTACTGTGCTGTATTGGTTCAAGTGCAGCCTGAAGTAGCCTTGTTTGTCCAATTTTTTGCAATCGCCAGTCGTGATGACGTTACCCTGAATGAGAATATGGAACAGAAGTGGAAATGAAGAGGTGAAGTGGTTACATAATTGCACTTGCTGATTGCCACGTCCAAAGGTACAGGTTTCCCGGGTTTGGACACTTGCAGATAATGCAGATTTCCTGGAAACCGACAGTATTGAACGATCGGTTTTCGCATCAACACTGGCCTTTCTGGAATATCCCAGAACTCTTTAGGCACCAGCTTCCTTCGGATCTCTTGTCCGATGTTGAAACCGATTTCTTCTCCATTGAAATATTTGTGCATCAGGTGCTCAGCATAGTACTTCTTCGAGTATAGGGTCAATGAGCCGGCAGCATAAATGTTGGGGTCGTTGGTTTGATAATTTTTATCAATGACCAAACGCCCTACCATTTAGTGTTATCAAAATTTTTCGCTTCCTTTACAAGACTTACCATTGAACACCAAACCGCTTTTGACGATGGCTTGGAAAGTCCTCGTGCTCACTCCCTTGGCGTGGTAGATAAAGAGCGCCGACAGTTCGATGTCGACGAATTTGTACTTACTCTCGAACTTGGCAGAAACGATGCAGTTCCTCGAACTGTCCAAATTCCACTCGACGAAGTTGTAATCTTGATAGATCGTGATACCTTGGGCCAGAATCTCGTCCAGAACTGCGATTTCGACGTTGGCGTTGTTGAAGTATTGGGTCAGGTGGTCGTGCCTGTCGTTGTTGGGGTCGTGGTCCGGACTGGGGTCGACGTAGACGAGGTTGCTGCCGGAAACTCCGAATTCCAGGAGCGCCGCCAGACAGCAGCAGGCCTCCAAGTAGTGGCCGAAAACCACTATGACGCTCGAGTAACCTGGAACTTTTCGCGATTTGACTTTTGCCAGAAATTGCAGAAATATCTCCACTCCTTTTATTTTTCGTTCGTTTCGTTTATAGATCTCGTCTTAATAAAGCCCCACATAGAAAAATCGAGTGGTGTAATAACATCAGGAGAGATCTCACTTTTGTTTCGTTTCTTTTTATTTGTAAAGACGCTTAATCGAAAGTGTTTTTTTTCCATTTAAAACTTAAGAATTCTGCTGTATCCCCACAATTACCTTATTAAAAGCCACAAATGCTGATTACATACCGTGTTCACAATAAGACCATAAACATAATTACCTGATCATTATTCGCATAAATAAATACTTAATATTACCAAATTGGCAATAAAAACAGTGTTTTATTGCACTTCGCCATTATAAAAAGTAACAATTTGAATACTTGTTGCATAATCAATTAAAAATATCGATAAACCATTAATTATGAATGAGCTTAACGAATACTTTCGGTTTCAGAAACGATCTAAAGTACTTTAAATTTAAAGATTTAAAACAAAATGACTTGACACTAAAGGCCGATTTTGATAAAACTTGACATACGCATGGAGGAGGTTGCAGGTTTCAAGGTTTTTAACAATTTCAGGTTGAAATACTCAACAAGAACCGGTTGCAATGACCTTAATAGTGTTTAGAAATCGATTTAATAATCAGTGGACTCCGAAGTGACATAATTTGAGACAGGTTAGTTCTTGCAACTCCAGAATTGTGTACATTTTAATTTTTTCAATTTCTTGAAGCTGATCGTTAATTACTTCAGAATTTTGAATTTAAATTCAGTAATTTTTCCACGCGCCCTTCGATGTTCGTTGTAAATCGAAATAATCTACACTTTTTCAACTGTATTTCAGAAAACGT
>QDEB01093187.1:0-15439 GCA_004193795.1 Asbolus verrucosus | reverse complement strand
ACTTTCTTGTCTGTGTATAAAATACGATCCAAAGTGACGTAATGGCCACAACCTACTCTAATTGGAAATTTATTCGATCGCATTATTAACCTTAATTTCTAATAAGTTCGTTTTTTAAAATTCTTTTCATTATAAATAGTGAACGATCTCATTTTGAATTCTACGATGATTTGGTACTTTTTCTATCATTGTAGAAGATTTTATTATTATGCATACGCAGTAAAAATTTTTTTACTTATATTTTATATTTTTGTGTATTTTTTTGCCATTAATTCAGTTCAACGTAGCAAAAAAAGATAAGGGTAAAAAAAATATTACTTTAAAATAAAATATTGAAATTAGTACCGCATTGTACTGTTATAGTTCACAACGTTTCGGAGTTAAATCTCAAACTCCACCCGAAAAACTGTAACCCCTTAAGAGGGATCTTAGAGAAAAAGTTTGTATAAGAGGCCGATCTCCTTTATTTTTTCTTTCAAAGTTTTAACGTACAATTGTGAGAACAATTTTGGCGCATATCAGTAATAAAAATAAATAAAAATAATAAGTATACTTAATAAGATTAAGATTCCATGTCGAAAATAAGTTAACAATCACAGAAGGGTGTAATGGAAGAATTTTTTACATAGTTTTCCAGAAATGTTGTTGATGCGTTTTTTTATCCTTCTTCCACAACGTTCCGGCCTTAAAATGATATAAATCGTTATAAATATTTGACAACCCTAAAAGCGAAAATGTGACTCAGTCATTATTATTTATACCAAAGAGTAGCTGTATGAAAATTCATTATTTTATTTCCAAACATTACCGGATCTCGACGAATTTCCAACTAACTACCGTGCCATACTTGAAACTTAACACTGAATTAATTAACTAATATATTCATCGCATCTGTGTATACTTTGCCTCTCATTATAAGCTTTATGAAATCCGTGTTAGTTTTAGTTCGTTTTCTGATATATTTACTTGGCTTAAGTTCTGAGTCTAACGCTGAAAGCACGACAAGGGGTCCCCCGAAACGACCAAGTTAATTTTCGTACAGAAATAATGTGCCTATCAACTCAAGTCTTCATGTAATTTTTTTGATCTAAAGGGCCTCTCGAGAACTGGAGTCCCGCGTGTTTGCTGATATCATCATTTGTTTCATTTCGCTCGTTCCTCTCAACCAAATTGCTTTCTGGTTTCAGATCAATACTTTAAATTCTTAAACAGTCTTAGAACTTATCATTCCACACGAAGAAAATTTCTCAAACCGACAAGACAGATATTCAAACAGAAACCGGTATAGAGTTTAATAAATAATACGCCGAATGATGCACCAGTCACGTTAATCTCGATAAAACAAAAATTCTCACAGCGCAGGGGGTTAAATGGTTCGTAAATACCGATCAAAGTTTATAGGCTTTTAGCTTTGAGCTTTAACTGAAACGTTTCTGATACTCTCTTTGAAGGAAACTGGAAAGGGAAGGATGAAGGACGACAAAGATACAAATTATTAGATTAACTTATTTTTCCGTTAGTCTGTCAACCTGTCTAGTTCAATTAGCGACATTTTTTCGTTTTTCAAATCGGAAACAGAGAGTTCAGGGTATGGTTTTAATCCAATATGTATTCTGAGTTGCCTATCGAAAATAAGTCTGCTTATTGAATACTGCCAGCATTACGCCTCGGACCGCAGCTTCTGTGTGTGTATTTAATTTTGTTTTAATTGGGTGTGAGTACAACATTAACGCAAACATGAAATGCTTCAAACTACGTTTAGTAATAAACTTTGATTTAAAATATTCAAACATCAATAGGCGGTAATGAATGTTCCAGGGAGACTAATTTAGGCCGGCAAAGATGAAAGTGGAGCTGTTGTACGGTTCATTTATCCAGTGGGGACAGTTTCCACACAAACAAGCTCAGATCCGTAGCAACTCGGCTTCAACAAATGGAACTATACATTTTTAATTTAACTTAAAATCAAAACTCCCCCTATCCCTCAATTACGCCACGGTTCAAGATTCTCATTCTACGCGCTTTGAGCAAATACAATTTTCAGTTTTAAAATAAGTATTTATAAATCATAATTATAAATGATACAAAACTTCATTGATTTTCACTTCTTTCTGGTCGTGACTGTACCTCATGTACACTAAATGAACAGCAATATAACGGCCAAAAAAATTTTTATGCAGATAAATATCACATAAAAATTTCATTGGTTCAATGGAATCGTGCGATTCAGCTTGATAAAAGGCGACTCCTACGCCTTTATTTATCTGAAACTCTAAAAAGTATGGAGAATCATCCGCAGAAGTACACTTACGTAATCCCGTTACATTGAACAGCCATGCCACATTGATTTACTCACGTTATTTCGGATGATGTGCAAATTTAAATTACTGAATCACTGAATCATTATTCTGAGACAAATCCCTGGAAAGGCGAAAACGTTCGATTAATTCATAGATTTTAACAACAACATTTTCGCATTTTATCTCCGAATTTCAGGTTTGGAAATTAATTTTTTGGCGCGCAGCGTAAACCCCATCTAATATCGTTTGGAGGGAAAAAATAATCCTTTGTGTTTGTTTAGTTTGCAGGAAATTACAATATCAAAAGTTTCTTAATATACGATTTAAATCGTGAAAGCCGTTATGTACTCAATAATTTATTTTCTCGTAAATGATCGATAACAACTGTCGCATTATTGGTCTGTGCTTGTGGATGTTTGTTATTGACAATATGGAAATGCTCAAACAATGCAGTCCGTGGGTAAAATACAATTCAAGTGTGTCAATTTGTCAAAATGTGACATGTTTTTCAATCGGATCGTTGGAGTGTCATTTACGATAAATTAGGGTTGCATTTTATAAATAAATGTGGTGCACCTCATTAACTTGGCTCGAATAAAACTTTCTAGTCCCTATTCATATTGTGATTTTATTTCGAGCTGCCAGGCTGAAACTTGGCATCCAGACAATATGTTGGCGTTCATTCAAAGATGCTCCCGAAATAATTTGGGGCAATTTCGAACATAATTAACCGTCATAATCGAGGTTTAAAAGTGCGATTTTTGCAACTCGCCTCTTATCTAACGCCGGAGTGTTTTAATTAAAAACGGGATAACTCTCAGTCGCAATTTTAAACTTGTTTGAGCTCGAGAAGGGGTGGAATTTGAGAAAACAACAAGCGACCCGTTAAGTTCCCTTCAACTCACATCACTAAACAATTTCGTTTTGTCATAATAAATTTATAAAGGGATCGATCGGGCGCGACCTAGACAAACCAGTGGGAATGGGGCAGGTCGTGTTTTCAAACGCGCTTTCGAAATTATTGCGCTAAATTCATGGAATATGCCGTATGGGGATTTGACGTGGATAAACTATCGCTTAATTAATTACCGTATTAATAATACGACAACTTGTTTTACATTAATTTGCCTAATTTATATTCTCCTGGAAATGTCAGATGAAATTATACAAATTATTCTTCATTAATTAAGTGCTTTTTATTATCGTTAATGTTGATTGGCTGCATGTTTCCAACTTCCCCCATCGACACATAATGAAGTGCGCTACAAATTAATAGCTCTATCGAACAGATTAATTAATTTGCTGTTACATATCCAAGGACAACAATAAATTATGTTATCATCGATACAAACCAATATACGTCTTTGTATAAATGGTTGCATACATTCAAATACCCTACAAAGTTCTATATCGCCCACAACGAAGGCGGAAGCATGTGAAATGTAAATACAAATTGTAATTAGCGGAATATAATTAAATCCTCTTCAAAACCCACATCTGCGTCGACATACATATGTGTGTTTAGTTTGCCAACATTCAAACGCACCAACTTAATTTAGTTTTATTAAATTTTATTAAGAATACTGAAACTTTCTTCTGAGCCTCGTTCTCGTCTTTTTTCTCGGATTAATTTGGACGCGTCCAGCGAAGTTTAGTGAAGTCCGGACTTTCTGTTATTGTTATCAACAAGTCCTCGACGTGTTTGAAGATCTCTTTTGTCGCATCATATCCAACGGCTCAAACTGTCTCCCACATGCGACAGTATATTTTTATGGACATTCATTTGAAGGATTGAGGGTGCTTAGACTGGGGTTGGTGGTTTATTTTTAAAATTTCACATCCTCCACGCCACAGACGTCCAAATTCGATGGGTACTTGATTTGCTTATCGGTGATGGCGGTTTGCATGTGCCAGAACTAACTGGAAATTACCATATTTATTACCTGTTTTAATTCGAACCAAACACATGAACGTATTTTTAGTATTTATTATAAAACCCATATAAGCTCGCGGCGGTAACGTCTGTTTTACATTTTCATCGGGTTTTGATTTTGATGGTTTTATTTTAATTCAATCATAAATCAGCTACTTTTAAATGGTTGTTTTTTAAAAGAGAAACAGTATGAGTTATGTGCTTTTAAAATCGTAATATCAATAGACATTAAGATCAGTTGCTGTTGGTTGTGCAATGTTGTAAAATGAGAAATCGAACAGTAATTATTCTATTACTTACACACTTACATTTTGTTAAACGCTAAATTATCCTAGCATATTCTAGCAACATATAACAAAAATATTCGAAATGTTCTGTTTGGAACCAAAAAATTTGAAGCAATTTATACTGCGGTCAAGTCTTGCAGGTCAATGACGTGGAGTGAATGGTACCCACTGACATGGACGGTATAATCTTATGCCAAAAGATCTTATTCTTCCATAAATGGTTGACAAATAAACTCTTTGTCTATGTACCGCCAACCAGTCGTTTCCAATAGCCCGCGAAGTTGAAAATTGATCCTTTAGAATAGAAAGACAAAGAGCTCGATCTTCACGCTCTTCGTGTGCTCTTATAGTGTTTTTAGGAGGTCCTGACTAGGTCTATTTTCGCTATTTTGAAACTAACTTGACCAACAACGCAGACCACCGAACCGCTTGGACTCACTCGTTGGGAAATATCGCGAACCGAAAGACACGTCTCTGGAATACCAATTATGCGACCCCTGTCTAAGTCGCTTAATTGTGAAAATGTGCAGGACGTCGAATTCGAGGCACTTTTTAAAACTTTTAGAGCCAATATCTAATAATGGCCAGTGCCTACTATCATCTTTAAAGCTGATACAGTAAAAGAAAAACAGTACTTTGAATAATAATAACAAGAAAAAAAACATTTGAATTTTTGACTATATCTCGTCAAGTTTAGCTTATTTTTATAATTTCACTTAAATTGTTCAATCAGTACTCGGTGTTTCGTTTTTTTCAGAATGTAGTATATATAGATTACTCAATCATTATATAGTATGATTAAGCTAATTTTTGATGAAAATTAGTTAATGATTGTTATCTTTGGAAAGAACAACGGATTATAATTGTGTCACATGATAATTAAATTAGCGATGAAAAATTTTCATGGTTGTAATTGTACACCTGGTATATACATATCACATATCCCATGTTAAAAGGACTAGATTTTGCTAAATATGAGAATATAATTTAAAATATTATTAAAAACTAAATTTTTTCCATTTTTGCGTAAATATTGATATTGAAATTTTCTGTATAAATTTTAAATCGTGTCAAATGGCATTTAGGCCTAAATAAGGTAATGTAAAAAAATCCATAATATTTGAATTTTTTTTATCTATCCAGTTTAAAAAATTTTTATTTGTGACTGATACCACAACATTATAAAATTAATATTGCAGTTTTACATATGCCTTAAAAATTGTATGATTTTAAGAAGTGGCTAAAAAGTATTTTGAATTATTGTTAGTAAAATTGCAATTTTATAGCATAAAAATATTGAAAATATGAACATATTTATGTAATAATTTTTAATGACAGTTATCAAGATAATATGCAGTATAACATTAATATCTACCTGGGCATTAGCCATTAATATTTAATAATTTAATATCCACATATTACATTACATAATCTCCATAATTTGGAATAGAGTACAAAAAACTATACATTCACATTCACATAGATAGGGTGATTATGGAAACAGTAAGTGTACGTAATCGATATAAAAATATTAAATAAATACTAATATAACGTAATTTTTTAAATTTCTGAGAAATTTACTGAGAGATAAAAATTAGATTGTCATAGACGTAATATATATTCATCACCAGAACATTATGCCATACAGGGTGGTAAAATTTTAACGTTTTTATAGTAAGTGAACCGATAAACACTTTACAAGAAATTATCACTTATATTTTGACGCAAAAATTATACCCGAACGTTTTTTCGAGTTCAGAAATGCTTCTATTCTTATGAAAATAAAAATGAATCGACGATTTACTGAAAGTATCACTCTTGCAACTGGAAGATTCGATATAAAAATCGAACAAAAAAAAGACACTTAGCTATTCAACTGACGTCCATTGTCACTGTCAAAATTTTAAACATTTTGCTGGGTATACCATTTTTTTTATTAACTTTAGATTAAATTTGGTTACAAACTTATCACCAACGTCAGAGAAGCTCAAACTCGGTTAAAATCATATTTGAATAAACAAATGAGTAGTATATTAAATATGAAACATATTAGTTGCAATATTGTATTTTGCTTTTAATCGTTAAATTCATCAACTGATTTCGTCCTAATTCTGGAGTTAGCAGCCTTCATTACAAGCAGTAATTAAATACTGCTTATTTTTTCTACCAGTTAGAAGAATCCCTACTATATTATACTGTATCTTTGATGTTATCTCTGTCATCAATTTGTCTAATTTGGAACTGCACAGTACAGTACTAACAATGTAATTAAATTAAAATTACCAACAGAAATTCATTTGTAATGTTAACATACTGGCAGTTTAGACAATACGGACATTAGTTGAACAGTTCAGTAACAAAAAATGTTTAGGATTTTTTATTGTTATAAAAACCACAAAAAATTGGTTATGGGGTACTGTTATGTGAATTTTACTAATTTTTTTATGGTTTTTTAAAATTTGTTTTGGAAAATCTAAAGGAACGGTTAAAGTGTAATCTTGCGTTTTTTTTGTCTGCATAATTTAAAAAACTTAACCACACTTCACATATCCAAGTTTCAAAATATTAATAATTGAAAAATTGGTACTCCTTAATTTTATTAAAATGCACTTATATATTGATATATCATTAATATTTTTTATAAAAAGCATTTTGACAAAAATCGAATAAAAACATTTCACTGATTTACAGTTGTGTCCTGCACATGATGTTTTATTTAAAAATTTTGTATTACAATATAACTTTAACTATCTACAATCATTAAAGAGTTGGCACGAGAGTAGTTTTCCGTTATAATTATAAATTTACCTTATAAACAAACGCGATTTTAATCACCGAAGTTCAGAGAAAAAATGTCAGGTACAGTTTTAGCTTTATTTATCCAAAGCGAAACTTATTGTTGATTTTTAATTTTTAGAATTTCTGAAAATTTATAATGCAACTGTCGTAATTGTCATTATTAGAACGGAAAATTATTCTCGCGCCAACTCGTTAATGTTTACACTAAATCATAACACAAAATTTTTTAATTAATGTCGAAGTTCCACGAAACATACGCCATTAGAACGGTTAAGGCACTATTGTTTTGAAACGTCAAAGGTAGAATCGAGTAATGCAATTATTGTTCATGACGTAAGGAAAATATTTTTTTGTTATTTTTAGTTCCGTTTAAACAGGTGGTTTACATTTTATATTCACTTACAGTGAAGATATAAAAAAATCAATAGCTGAGTGAGCTTTTGAGACCAATTAAACGGAGGTGATTGTTTTCCCTGTACATCCAACAAAGCTCACTGTTTTTTTCCTTTTAGCGTAATTTAGCAAACAATGCTTTTCACTAAAGTTCAGGCGTCTCGTTCATTCTGCGAGGCGGATCGTTTCGGAATTTTTTTGAACAAAGTTTTTTCGACTTCGGGAGTGTTCAATGCATCCGAGGCCGTTAGAGGAGCAGACAATGGCCTCTTCGTTTCCGCCAGCATTCCCTGTGGCAGCGATGTAAAAATCGCGTAAAACTCCATTACGAAACAAAGTTAGACAAAGTATGGTGCTTCCAGTCCCGAGTGTTTAAAATCCTGTTTATGCCGCAAGTCCAGTCGGTGAAAAAACATCATAAATAAATGTCATAACGTGAGAAATACACAATACTTCGGACTTTTATTCCTCTAATAAAACGGAGTTGTACGAAACACGTCCATGGCTTCGAACTTTTTCTATAAATTATAGCCACAATTAAGCTAACCAAGGTCTCCAGGCGCACTTTAGTTGAAACCAAAGGCTTGTTCCGGATTTTCATATGATTTATTGCGGCAGCTTATGACAAATTTTCAGCTGAAAAATGAGCTTTAATTACGGATGGAGGCAATTAGTCTATTTGAATATTTTTTGCATCTGGTGCAGTTTTAATTAAATTGCAATTCCGCGTCGGCGGTTTCTTAGAAGTACTCCAACATGGATCACCAGTCCATCGATTGAGCAAATATTTATGTTCCTACGCATGGGAAACTTAATAATCGACGATGTTCGATCATAATTCGTTTTTCTGTTTGACTCGTAAATGATACCGACTCCGAAAAAAGGAAATTTCTGTCACCAATAACTCTAATGCAATATTGACATCCGTTATTTATGATGGTATTTTCATTTAATGTTCTCGTCTTAAAGCACGGATGAGGCCGCTAAAGTTCGCACAATAATTACCCCAAGGATTTCAGGTTTTCCCAAAACGTCTACAAGGGCCACATGTGCGAAAACTGAAAACTTAAACACAACGTGTTTACCAGTTTCAGCATGAGTACAGTTGATATTTTAGTCTAAAATATGGCTTAGAAAATATCATTTAGGTATAATTAGTCACATTTAACTGAACAACGGCCAAGCATAATATAAATAGACGGGACTTTCGCAATGTCGTGCAAAAATCAATCAATAATATACTAGAGCAAAGTTGACATTTAACGAAAATGTCAGATGCCCCCTGCAGTGAAGGAACCTCAGAAATTTTTGGAAAAAAGTCTGTATCATAAGAATAAATCGACCGATCGCATGTATCGAAAAACAATACTTTAGATATACGAAGGCATCAAATTAAACCGCAACATTATCGTTTTTTCGCCAAGAAAGCATCGAATTGTCGGCGATGGTGCCACCGGACGCGATGATGATGGATCGCTACAAACTGGCGAAAAGTAAAAAGATTACCTTCGTGCGAACCGGTTAGGGCCTAATCAATTTCGAAAAAGCTCCCGCTGCAATATCTATCATCGGCAAAGAAAAACCGCTTACATAAACCACTTAAAAAATCATGTACACAGACAGTTACATCAACTCGTTAAAAAACTCCATATCTTCGCGAACTGACAGCGATAAAAGGGGGAACAAGCACTGACATGTCGTGAAAGCTCGCGGAGGTGGCGTCGAAACGCGCGCGTCGTCTTCGGTGGAAGCCTGCGACGCTAACCAAACGGCTCTTGGCGAGAGACTGAACGGTCGGGCGCCAGCAAACAGCGTCAGTCGCGTCCCGACGTCCGTTCACCCTTGCAGGCGCCGCACAGATGCGTAACATCCCCCGGAGAAGAGTTCCGAACAGATTGCAGCCGAAAAATTATGCAAACCGGATCGTAAAAATGAAATGTTTCAGCACAAGTGCGCCCCTGCTGGATGCGTCCGGCGGCGGTTGCAGACGCAGGAAGAGACGTGCCGAATTTCGGCGACGTCTGCCCTGCAAGCCGCGGAAATTATGCAAAAGTCTGTTTGTGAGTAATATGTAGGTGGCGAGGTTTCGCGTTAAATGAATTTCACGCTCTGCCGGACGCATTTAAATTTATTAACTTGGAAATAAACATTTTGCAAGTTTATTTTGCATGTTCCGACATTAACATGCATATTTGCGAGCTCGTTCGTAAGTTGTTAAGTCACTTATAGGTCTATGAGGTCCGTTTTATGCATGTTATTAAACACTTTAATGTCGCTCAAAATATGCCGCGCCTTCGACTTGTTTGTAAGTGTTCGATGATATATGCACTTTTTTTTTGAAAACACGAAAAGTTGTCAAATTACGTTACAAAGAGGAAAGGACACGAATTTGAAAAATTCAAGGGATATTTACGCGGTTTTCAACATTCTAAATTACATCAGATATATAGTTCGGTTATGTTTCAATTAGTCGAGGATTATAAGCTCAAAGTTTGAACTCAAACTAATTAACTGTAACCAAACCTTTACTTTTCGCAATTCGATCTTCTAAATATAATTAGGAACGTTGCTAGCAAAAAAGAAATAAGAGAATAACATGATAATGAAAAAACAAGAAAAGAATGGATGTCTCATAAGAAAAACTCAACAAGAAAACACATTCATACAATAAGATCGCAAAGTGTGCAAATTTTTTATACAGTTGTTTCAAAACTAGCGCACCAGTTATTCACAATTTGATACTGATGAAAAGGGAAAAAATCCAAATATAGTGGGGGACAAAATAATTGATTAAATGGGCGGACCTCGAGAAATAATTTTTAAATATTTTTAAGTTTATTGCTCCAAATAAAATTTTTGGTTCATTCAGCTTTTGAGTTTTTTTTAGTTTTTATTAAATATTAGCATTGTCATATTTGTTTTTACACTTATTTTCCTTTGTTCAATTAGGCAATTATTATATTGTCAAGAACGAAAAATGTCAAACTGTCAATAACAAAGTTTGTCAAAATTAAAATATATATATAAAGAATGGTTCTTTTTTAATTTTGAGAAAAGAAAATCAAAAAATTATAAAATTTGTTTCATATTTAACGACCTTGTTGAATAGTAATAACGTATTATAAAAAGAAAGCAAATTACACAAAGTTTGTTGAAAATTGTGGAGTATGAGAGGGTTTCGTGCATCATCTATCGTTGCAATCTCAATTACTGAAAATTTGAAGATATTTGTTCGTTCATCTGCTTGTGACATAACTTTCTGTGGACACGACCAACACTCAAAATAGAGTTCATAACGAACTTTAAACATAACGTTTTCAGTTTCGTAAGTGAGACAGGAAAAATACAGCAAAATGTTATTAAAAAGTTATTTCTGTTTAGCTGTCGGTGTACACAATCCGGTATCGTGTTTCAAGTTTTAGCATTACCGTATTTTCAATATTGGTCTTGTGGTGCTATAACTCCCTTTTATTAAGTAAAAGTTCGTTATTTATGAGAAAGTTTTGTAACGAGTATTTTCAGATTTTAATCCTACACTGTTCTGAAGGCCAACCACACCTAATATCTCATTAGTCCCCTGCAGATATGCTATATGTTTGCTACTAATAAAGTTGCCTTTATCGAACCCCGCAGATTGGAAAAATTACAAACCTGTTTTCACTTTTTAAAGTAAAAACGCGTCGAAGTTCGAAATGTCTGCTTAAATGAATCGTTCAATATTTTAATGTTCGTTATTTATTAAAGTAATTCAAACTACGCAAACCGTTTGATATGACCTAAACCTTTCAGATTTAAACATGAGACTTCTCAGCCGTTACTGAATGTTTTTAGAATGTAAGGGATCAGAAGTAAATACTTCTGATCCCTTCTTTCGTTTCGTCAGGAACATCTTTCTGTCTATGAAAATTTTTAAAGATTGAGTGATGTAACATCAGGGAGTGTGCAAGTTAAATATTTCGTTTGAAACATCTTTTTTAATAAAAATCGCCTGGTCAAGAAAAAAACAAGAGGGTTGGAATGGTGGAGTTTATTCCGTTTCTTTGAACTTACTTTTACACATTTTAAGTAGTGTCAAAGCAGAAATCTAATTCCAAAAAATATGCTTCAATTCTGATATAACCGATACGAAAAAGTCATATCTACGGTGCTTAGAAGATTAGATGAACAATTTATATCACGAATCTTATTGAAAATGAGACAATTCACATAAAAAGAGTCAGAGGGTTCAACGCCGGCCATAGACGATCAATTTACGACGACCATTAATTTAATTACACATCGATTTATGACGATTATCATGAAATAAGCTCAGTGACAAGATCTTTAATTGACCTACACTTAATCAACAATCGTTTTGAAGAAACTTACATCTTTTAGAAATATAAACGTAAATTACAATTTAGAAACTGAAAGTTGATAGTGTTCAGAATGTGTATTAAAATATTCGTAAATTTATTTATTTAGTGACGCCATGTAACGATTGCCGGAAATTTTATATTAGGTAAAAAAAGTCGGATCTCACCTGACCTATAACCTAAGGTCGTCTATTTAAACCGTTATCCCGGCTGAAAATTAATCCAACACCCACAAAAAAGATTAAAAAACAAAATAATTAAATGAAAATGCAAATAAGAAACATCTCATTCACGAAAAATATTTTTTAACAGAAAGGAGGTAAAACCCACATAACAACAGGCAATAAAAAAATGTGCAGATTCAGAGATGAAATGAAAAGGAAACATTAAATTTTAAGGAAAAAAGGGTCAGCTCGTTATGCAAAGGAGCAAAGTGGCAAAGCCGTCTGAGAAATTGAGCGCAAAGATCCAGTTGAACAAAAACACCATGGACAACAAAGAACGAAGTAGAAAAATCTAAACGCATTCACCGTTCCATCGACGACAATTTCGTCGTCTGTCGTTCTGTCTGAACGAAAAAAATTCCTAGAGGGAGAATTTGAATAAATCGAAACCACCACTATATTTAACATGGAGAACGTTCGAATGTAATGTGTTTCTAATATTCCCATGGCTCATTTAGGAAAATTTAAAAAATTCCTCCCACAGTCGTCGCAAGAGTAATCGACATCTAAATCGTCAAGCTCGACGGAACCTATGAGCACAATCGAAAAAATTAAACGAATGAATGGAAGTAAACACGTACGGGGTTCGCAGTCACGAATCGGAAAAGTGCTACTACGACCAAAAAAAAATTGCGAATATTGCGTAATGGCAAAGACGCGGAACGTGTTCTTTTAAGGGGCTTCGACCTCCCGCAGATTTACGGGTATTATACCGACGCCCACGCATGACCACAACATGTGGCCCCGTAAAAAGCTGTACACGAGCGAGAGCCATTCGCATTAAGGAAAAGGGATGTGCGATGTCGAACATAACTAAATATCTGCATTGTTGGGTCATCGACTGACATTTTCAAAATACTCGAGCCACCTCAAAGCAGACGAACACGAAACTACGACCCCGCTCCGGTGGGGCGACTCGACGCCGATTGGTCCGAAAATAATAAACTTCCAGAAAAATTCCCGGCTTTGTTTATTGCATCGGATTTAAATACCCCGGCGCGGGGGTGAAATGAACGACCGTCGCAGCGATAAAACTCACTTCAACAATTTTGTGGAAAATTCCGAAATAATTTTTAGTATACGCCATTAACTCTCAGGTGAGTTTTTCATCGCGCATTTTAACTCTTCTAAAAATACACCGGCTATAATTTTATCCGTGTTTCCAGCGAAGTGTTTCCAGTTCAGAAACTACGAGCAATAAGCATGCTAGATACATTTACTGATTACTGCGATGAAAATTTTAACAACAATAACAGTAATACTTCCCCCGGCACCCATTAACTCTTAAATCCTTAATTTATCGACAAAATACGCTCTCTAAACTGTAAATACCCCGCCTTGTACATTGCTAATTCGGTTTAGAGCATTCATAACAAAAGCTCAAAAGGGGCATTATCGTTCAGTTTTAGAGGCACAATTTGTTGAATGGATATTTCTGTTTTTTTTAATTAGAATGAAATTGTTGCAGCAACGGTTAATCACCACAAAAGCAACACCAACACGTCATTTCTTCGCCGGCACGCAACGTGAAATTTCCGTATTGATTCCGTTTTAACGTCTGCTATCATTCGGGGTCTCCGTCGTAAATCCGTCCAATAGCTTCGTATTGTTTGGTCCAAGGCGAATTTTTGCCTCTATGAATACGTTATTCGAACGCCATTCCCGAAATGTGCGGTCGCTTTAATATACAATAAAACTCGCATAAAACTGAAAAGTGTCCGAGGTAATTTTGTCTGGAAGCTTTGCGAGCGGTTCTCTTTGATGTTTTTTAGAAACGCAACAATGCTCGATTAAAATTTTTAACGAAAATCTTCGTTTTTCCGGTTTCCGTTTCGATTCTGGTTATGGCATGCACGGATCGATGCTGCAGGATAATACTCCTTTATAATCTCTCGATCCCAACTCTCGAGCTTTATCACCACGAACTTGCTCGAATTGTTTCTGCATCCCGCATATCCGCTTGACTAACCGCACATCCTCCATTGGCGCATCTTGGCGGTGTTAACATGCACAGTTCGGTGGACAGTCGGGGCCGTTGTTAGTGGTTCCGAAGATCATGTCCGGCGAATGTTTACAGATGAAGTTAATGTCAAAAACCCCAAGTCGGGAGGAATTTGCTTTGTTTTGTATGCTCCTATATAAGCGGTAAAAATAAATATTGAAAAATAAAGAGAGAACGCCCAAAT
Organism: Asbolus verrucosus; assembly: GCA_004193795.1. Lineage (NCBI taxonomy): Eukaryota > Metazoa > Arthropoda > Insecta > Coleoptera > Tenebrionidae > Asbolus > Asbolus verrucosus. Next base: position 962 of record QDEB01093187.1, on the reverse strand, counting down.
TTGGCTGGAAAAACAAAATATACACAGACATGGATACTTAATTAAAAGTACGTTAATGTTTCTGCTTAAGATTTCGATTTATATTACTTTTTTGCCGGAGAGAGTTTATTAAAAAACGATCGAACTTTGAAGCGAAGTTTACCATGAATAAAATCATCAAACGATTCCTTAATTAATCATTAAGGCATGATTAAAGTTCGCCGACGTCAAGATTACAACGTAAAAAATCGGTTTGCGATATTGCTTCAATATTTTACTACTGTTCAGAAATGTATTTAATAAAATATTATCAATGCATTATTGAAACACGTTACCAAAAAATTGTTATTGATGGTATCACAGCAACTTTTTTTAAAGTGTTTTAAAAGCGTATGCAGTTTCGAAATTTTACATTTAATGAGATAAAATCGGGTAAAAACGACTTCCTTATCAAAAAAGTTCAAATTACGTGGCTTGTTTTCAAATTGGAAAACAGTAGCTTTTTTTTCTCTTTTTAATGTTTAACAGAATTGTGCAAAAGTGGACAGTAACAAAATCAACAAAAAACAAAAGCTCAATAAAACCAATTGCGACTATTGCCCCCTCTTGTTGGAATAATAGCACGACAGCGTCTTGGTAAGCTTAAAATCAGATTTCTTAAATAACATCATCGAATTGGTCCCACTCTTCAGTCAAAGCAGCTTCCAACACTTCTAAGGTCCGGGGTGCCCTATCCCACATGGTCAATGGAATTAAGTTCGGGACTTCTTGCTGGCCCGTTCATGGTAGCAATATTCACTTCATTGGGATAAATTCGGACTATGTGGTCTGGCGTTATTTTGCACTAACAAAAATTCGTCCCCTATAAATGGGGCGTACGGAACTACATAAGGTTCCTCTAACAATTACGTGTATGTCTGTGCATGCCGCGATGTTTATCCCTCCTCGTAGCATAACTGAACCACCTCCAAAATTGACCCTTG
>QDEB01093181.1:4102-24017 GCA_004193795.1 Asbolus verrucosus | reverse complement strand
AAAGCCAATATTGTCTTGTTACTGAAGAAATTAATCGGTATGATTATTATAGTTTTCTAAAATACAATTGTATTATTTAAATGTCTAATATTCTGAAGTAACGTATATAATTTTTCTTCAATATAGTCTGGACATGTTCTAAAAAGTCCCAAATATTATAAGAATGCTTTTCTTTATTAGTGATGTACAAAGACACTTTTTTATATAATTTATATAGCTATATATACAATATATACAATATATATCCGAGATATACATAGATGGAAGAGTTAATATTTTTAAATCTGTAAAATATTGTCACTAAAACTGACAAGATGCACCACATACAATGCTTATAACGATTCTTTTTTGAGCTTTAAAAACTTTCAGTGCTGCAAAAGAGGATCTCCAAAGAGTTATGGAATATCCTATATGAGATGCAGCTTGTGTACGAAAAAGCCCAGTGTAACTCATTTCTACAATATTTATTTTAAATAACGTATTTGATAACAGTTTGTGTCAATCTACATCACAATGAAGACTCCACTATAAAGTTTCTCAGAATGAACACTAAAAACTTTTATGTGTTTAACTGGTTGCAACATAGATCTAGATAATCTGAGTCGTCAGATATCAAAACAGAAGTATCATCAGCGTATGTAGTAATATTATTACACTCATTTTTGATTGCAAGTGAAAGATCATTTATAAATAGCAAGAATAACACAGGGCCAAAATCAAATCTTCTGGTACTCCAATGTCTGCAACCAACGTCTCATATTTAAACTCTTTTTGTTGAAATGAATCAAAATTACAAATTTCGTTATGGAAAGTACAACAGTAAAATCAACGCAATACGTTCTGAGTGAATGAGAATTAAAAATCAAAAATAAAATTTACGACTTCTGTATTTTATTGCTAAAAATAGCTCTTTAGTTTCCAAAAGATCGAACAATATGCTAATGCTAAACTGGTGTGTAGCTTGAATAGCAAGACTGAATTTTAATCATTAAAAACTTAGGATTTTTACAGTGATTCGCATAACTAAAACTTGTTTACGAAAGGTTAAAAATGCCCCTTAATTAATAAGAGAAAGAATTTAAAAATTATGTATTTATTTTTAGAAAATACTCAGTACACTTTTTAAAAAGAATATTGGGTGTATTGCGTTTCAATTCTATCAGTCAAATAGATAAGACACAATTTCTCATCCAAATCATTTCTTGTTCTTTTTATAAAAAAACTGATTTCAGATATTGAAATATTTAAATTAAAAATAATCATTAATGGTCTGCGCAGGACAAGTTGAATATTGCCCCTATTTGGCTCTCCCTCAACTAGGGATCTGGTTTAACCCAATGGACCTTTGACCTTTAACTCTAAGTTCAACTTTTTATTATTAAAATAATGTTCCCTATCATGTGATCATGTACATATATTTTGAATGATTTTTGCTTATGCATTATTTAATTAATATGATCGAAACAGTACTGTGCGATCCATTCGCAGTGGATTCCATGTTGACTTTGACGTTTGACTTTTGACATTTGATTTCGTCCGATTGCATCACATGTCAACATTTTTTTATTTTCCACTAATCGTTTCAAATGACAAATACTAGGTGGCAGCTCTATTAAATAACAAAAGTCAGATAATCAAATAACAAGTAATTCATTGAAATAACAATAAAAAATCCAGTTAGTTGCTGTACAACAAACAAGTTGTGGAATGAATCATCGACGATAAGAAAATCCGAAAAGTGTAAAATAGAAGGCAGAATTATCAAAAAATTCCCATACATTGATATCAAAAGGTTCGTCTAAATAGTAAATTAATTGTCTATTTATAGTTATATGCAATGTCAATAGTTATTAACATTGTTATTTGCAATTACAGTTCTATCACAGTTGATAAATGTTGATATCAAATTTACTCATTGCTCTACTGCAGGAATCATCAAAATGTCGCTGTATCCCAGTCTTGAAGACATGAAAGTTGATCAACTTTCAAAAGCACAAAATGAAGCATTCACAACAGCAAATAATCAAGCACCACCTCATCCAAGTTACCCTTACGCCGTTCCAGCACAAAAGGGCGCAAACAATCCTTCGGCCTATCCATCTCTGGGTGAATTTATGGGCTTAGAACTCACCGAAGCTGTAATTTCGCAGAACATGCCTGAGTATTTGGCACTTGCAGTACCCCAAACAGTAAGAAGTAATCGCTGATCTGTTAGCTATTAATATTGAAATGTCTTTTAGTCTGCACCAGTGCCGGTAGGCAATTCCACCATGATTGCGCCAGTTTCAGGTCAGTCATTAGGTCTGCAACGCGCCCAAGTAACTCACGGGGTTCGCCAACTTGTTCTTTGCAAGGATAAAGATGCCAAAGTTGGCGTTCGAGTGAAGGCTATCAATAATGGCGTGTTTGTTTGTTTGGTCATTGACAACTCCCCTGCTGCCTTGGCTGGTTTACGTTTTGGCGATCAAATTCTCCAAATAAATGGCATTAATGTTGCTGGTTATTCAATGGATAAGGTACATGATCTATTCCGCAAGAGTCCAGTTAATGGCATCAATGTAGCTGTTAGAGATAGACCATTTGAGAGAACAATCACTTTGCACAAAGATAGTGTTAAATGTATTGGTTTTCAATTCAAAAATGGAAAAATTGTCAACATAGTTAAGGATTCCTCAGCAGCTAGGAATGGTGTATTGACTGATCATCAGCTCCTGGAAGTTGAGGGACAGAATGTTGTGGGATTGAAAGACAAACAAATTGGTAAAATTATTGAAGATGCTGGCGATGTTGTCACTGTTACAGTTATTCCAAGCTTCATCTATGATCATATGGTGAAAAAGTAAGTAGTTTTTTTCAAATACTTACTGTTGTATACCTATATTATATTACCAAAAAATGACTATAACTAAAGATTGAAAACTCACTTTTTAAAATTGTTTTTTTAACTCAAAACTGTTTTTGCATAACATTTATTTCAATTTCAGTCCATTAACTTATTTAAAGGAAGACATTGGATAGCTATTAATTAATAAGATTTGCAGTAATTATAAACATAGTTTTGTAAATTTTGGTAAAAACCAAATGGGAATTAATACATCTAACTTTTACAGAAATAAAACATTTATATTTATTACAAAAAAGCTATTTTCTAAATTCATTTTTATGGAAAAATGTGTAAAAAAAAAGATTTTACTAACCTTGTTTTGTGGAATTTTATGAACATTATTATGAAATAAATTACATGCTACTTTTTTTTGGTTTTATAATCATTGGTTTTATTCATAAGATTCCATTAATCTACAGATCATTTTAGAATGTAGAGGTTTTAGAGGTCAAGGTTACTATTTTTTTTTTTTTTTGGGTTAGACATGAAACCAGATCACATTCTTTTAAGAATTACTGATTATTTCACTACATTCAAACTTTTTTATTTCAACCAACGAAATTAATACAAGCTATGTTGAATAATATTTTCTCAGTGCAGTGACCACTGTTTTTCATTGTATTCTCTAATCTTTATTAAATTGGCTAAATAACTGATTTTGAATACTAGTTCTACAAGTTTTGCTCAAGAAATAGTGTGCTATAACTCTCCTCTTCTATTTAAAATTGTTGATAATTTTCTACAAATGTCAGCAATTATTGATTCTGTAAAGACTAGATGGGTCTTGTATTTACCTCATTATAAAAAGAAATCAATAAAGATCGCAGCAACCCATGAACTTTTATCCACATATCTTTGATTGAAAAATATTTGACAAGTTGTCAATTCGACTTTATCATTTACTTATTCTTTTTCTTAAAAACTGTTAGCAATCATTCCATTTGGAATCATATTTTTGAAATGGTGTGAAACAAAAAAATGGAAAATGGTTTTATTCTGTGCAAACTTACTTTGAAGAAATTCGAGAACGTTTTCCTGTTGACGCTGCTAGTTTTTTTCTTTCATTTTTCTGTGAAAAATTTTGTAGCTGGAACTGAAACTGGAAGTATTGACAAGAACAAGAGTGCAGGTAGACCCAAAAAGAGAACGCCAGAAGTCGTTGAGGAAGTGCAAGGTCTTATGGAGGCATCTTCAAAATCGATTCGGAAGTCGTCATGGGAAATTCATTTATTTATTCTATGGAACCAACCATACAATCTTGCAAAAGACCTTGAGATGTGAATTATTGTGAGCGGATTTTACATAATATGAATGACGATATTTTGAACGTAACATTTTTCACCGACGAGCCTTAGTTTCATTTGGAAGGCTATGTGGACTCACAAAACATGAGAATTTGGTTGACAGAAAATCCTCACTTGCCTATTGAAACACCACTTCATCCACTAAAAATTGGTTCTTGACTAGCCATTTCAAGAAGACGAGTAATATACATGTTCTTCTATCAAAAAATAAATGGTGTTTAGTATGTCAATAACATTTTCACACTCCATTTGAAAATCAGTTACATGATGATGAATTAACGAATGAATATTTTCAACAGGATAACTCCACAGCTCACAGCAAACGAAACCATGGCATTTTTGAAACAATTTTACGATGATCACTTGATCAGTATGGCCCCCAGATCCCCTGATCTAACAGCTCCCGATTTTTTCTTGTTCTCTTGCGTCAAGAACAGTGTGTAAAAAAGTGAACCTCAAAATTTTGAAGATTTACAAAATGCCATCGCCAGAAAATTGGAAAACATCACATTTCCAACATTTTTTATAGTTATTTTTATCGATTTTATTCTGCTTCCAATTTTATTAAACGTTTTTTATTCTGACTTTTTATTGACATTCATGGTATTTTATTGTGAGAACTGGTTACCCAAATTGAATACTGAAATTGTCAAAGACATACAGAAAAAAGTTCATGGGCTGCTGCAATCAGGTTCTTTTTTGATCTCTCTATATTGTCATTCTGTCTTAAAAAGCAAAAAAATTACGCAGCCGTACATGACTTCATTGTCACTCCGTATGTGTATAATAAATTCGATTATAGTACATTCATTACGAACACAACACATTTCTAGCAATCTTCTAGATACTTCGTATTAGAAGATCAAGACTTCGTATCAATGTTTTAACTAAGTGTTGAGGAAACAAACAAATAATTTTTAACAAATATAAAAATCATATTGATTTTTTCAGTGTGCGTGAAATGTTCTTCACTTTCTTTACTTTTTATCATTTTATGAGAGAAAAGCACATAGTTGAATTAAATACTGAAGAAAAAAAGGTAACATTCAGCATCATAAGTTTCACTCGATTTGAGTTTAGATTTAGGCCATTTGTTTCATTTTTACTTCGAGCCTTTGATCTAACATAATTTAGACAAGAAAGTCGACAGTCATTGATGTCCTCACATACAAAGAATTACAAGAATTTAAATGATGTGAGTCATTGTGGTTAAGATAGGTGTGTAATTTTTTTATGGCACAAAAATTATGTAGCTATCATATAGGGTTTGCTGACGGATTCGTAATTGAGAACTCGTCCTGTGACTCGCCTAATAATGATCAGGAAAAATTTAGTTGTATTTATTTAATATTTTATTGTTTGACCAGATATATGTACAAAATTTATTACGTTTATATAACCGTTGAAATTGTGGAAACTTTTCCAATCATTATTATTTTTAGTTCCTTGGCGAAACGGAAGAATTAACGCCTATAAATTTTGACATCAATAAGATTAGATGTGATCCTGAAAATGTATTCTTTACGACTGAAAAAAGTTTCGCGTGATGTATTTTCTTAATAAATAATGTATTCATAATTTTAATGTAAAAATGTCATTTAGTAATGAAAAAATGACGACCTTTCAAATACAGTATNNCATCAAAGTAAAAGCAGTTTTTATTGCGATTTCTATGAATTAAGATTTAAGAATTGATAAAATTTAAACGTCAATTGATGTAAAAATTAATGTATTTGAGTCATCATTTTTTCTAACGAAATTTGCCTTTTCCATACAGGTTTTGTATCAGTTCGCTTGAAAAATGTGCGGGAACAGTGTTAAGTAACGTAAAATTAATATTTGGCAGGTGGCCATATTTTCAAAGCTAGAAAATCTTCAGCTTCTTTGTTCATTTGACAATACTTTTAAGTAAATGTTAAATACATATTTAACAAATTCTCTTTTTTCAGGATGGCCGGTTCATTGCTAAAGGACTTGATGGATCATTCTATCCCCAATCTGTAAAATGCAATATCACAAATGAAAATTTAATAAACCTGTTTTTCATTTTAATTGTAAGTGAAAATGTTAAAGACGTATATTAAATTTTCTTTGAATTTTTATAATAATATATCATACTTAATGTTTCTATTCAACAATTTATTTACTTTTATAATTACTGTAGCCACTAGATGTAAGAAGAGTGCAATACATCAATTTTTTTGAGCACTGACGATAATTGCATTTGTTTTTTCATATTATTTTGCACTATTCTCAAATTGCACTATTTTTAAATGTCCAAAACCATATTATTAAGCACTATTTTATTATATATTGTTTTAGTTTATTTTGACAAACTTATTTCTGTGACTGTAGCATGTGAATGACGAAACTTAATTGCAACAAAACAGTAACACTTTATGATGCTACCAAAGATTGTCAGATTTGTGATTGGTTTGTGCCACAACATAAATATGTTAGTTTTGTATTCAAAAATCAAATAAATAGAACTATTATTAGCGCAAACTTTTTTTTGTTCCCTGTAAAAAATTATCCTATTTGCACGATGGTGCAGTGGCTGCATTTTTTGTGAAGATATGATATTGAAACGTATTACAATCACGTGGAAGTCAAATACGTCAAAAATTGTATTATTTGAGAATTTACTTACGTAAAAATAGAACATTTTGATTGTAATTTTATCTCAATTGTGAAATATGCTAGTTTTTAAGAAAACTTCTGTGTTAAATCTGTTTAATTCAAAAAACATAAAAAATGAAAAATAGTCATAAATAGACAGCTGCAAATAATTTGATTTTACTGCTTGTGTTAAAAGTGGCAATTTGACTTTTAAGATGTTTTGATTGTGAAGGCAACTGGAATATAAAAATAATTTTTGTTTTAAAAATATGCCAGAAACAATTTACGTTATACGTTATCATCCAGATTTAGTTTATTCCTAATAATCTGTGATATGTACCATCAATAAAATAGTTTTTCTTTCACACAAATGTCAGGTCCACTCCTCTAGGATTTATCTGAAGACTATAAAGGGCCAATCGTTTGTCCTACTTTGCTTTTCCCTCAGGTTTTGTTCTGTCTTTCTTTTTATTAACGTCTGATTACATTATCTTTTATTTAACTGCAAAAGTGGATACACTTTGTTTGCTTTAAATAAAATATTACATATTTGTAATATAATCATTGTTCTGGTTTTGGACCCTACACAGTTTTCACCTAAAATTGTGTAGTACATTACACTTAAAAATGACAATTTTAGAAAAATTCATTTCCTAATACAAGAAGGTCCTTGGTAACACTTTAATTACTGTTTTGTATTTAATATGAAATTGGCATACATTTGAATCATACCTTTGTGGCGAGTCCAAGAATTTCAGCTTGAAATAAGTAGGAACCGGCTGGATTTTCATTAAATGTAGTTAAGAAACGTCAGACACAAAATTTCGATGTACTTTACGTCCATGAACCACTGCTAATTTTACATATTTCATGTCGTACATGATCACATAATCGGAAAAGGTATGAAGAAAAAAAAGTGTAGGAAACATCCTATTTATATATTTATATTATAAACACATTCACACTTACATGAAGTCTGTAATTTACCTACACACACACAGCCATTTTGATAAGTCGATGAGTAATAATGACGAAATATCAAAGAGCTGTGAAGAATATAGTTTCGAGTTAATCAAAATCAAAACTAAATTCAGTAATTAAAACTATTTTCTTATTTATTAAAATTTTGATACACCAAATAGAGTTTCAAAAATGAATTTCGTTGTAAATAATGTACAATTTTCTCGAAATCAAAACCAGCTATACATATTAATAAAACGCGATAGTTGTTTGTCTCTTAAGAAATATTTTTAAAAGAAACAAATGAGTACGCGTTAGCTGCCTGACGCAGAAAATACATGAAGCACACCATATACTATTATGAACTATATAGATAGACAGCCGAATCCTATTTCTACACATTTATAATTTTAAAATCTTCACATAACCACATTTTTTTTTATACAAACAGACCTCAGCTGTCAAAAAGATGATCCATTTTGAAAATCTGCAGCGAAATTTCTGGTGCCTTTCAAGCGAAATGTTTGATATACAATGCCACTGCTGCAGATTTTTAATTCGGACCTTTTGGTAGATATGTCACTAAAGCTAAGAAAGCAAATTCAAAATAAGTGAAATACATAAATACGACGAATAATTTGAAAATATATAAAAAACTATATTCAAACAATTATGGAGGTTTACAGGAAATTTAATCATGAAACAATTAATGCAGGCCATCTAAACACTAAAAACTACACTAATTCTTGTATTTTACAATTGTATACGATAAAAAAGTCGAATTAACGACATATAAAAACTGTCCAAAACTTCCACTAAACATTAATATAAAATAGTATATACGAGTATTAATTTTTTTTTCAACTATTCCTTTTTGCGCTGTGGACATTCATATTTCTAAAGAACTCTAATTTAAATGGCAGTTTTGTTTTTCTTCTTTTGGTCGAACCACGGTCACTGCCAGGAATGATCCGTTAACTTTTTTTAAATTTTAACTTGTAATAATAGTTCATATACATGTATAAAAACATTTATTCAAAGAAAAACTTATTCTTCAACTGCCCCGGTAGTCCCGGTAGTAGATTCCTGCCAACAAAACACCCATTAAAAATTTGTTGACATCATGAGCACAGCTGAACAAATTCCAAAAAATTTAAATCGTCATCACATTTTTTAATCCAAGATAAACCGTTTGTTTTCAAAACCTCATAAACAAGTCTTCATAAATTTCTGTAACCGATTTTGCAAAAAGATTACCAGAACTACGTTAGATTATGTTTATTTTTTCGTTTCGTTAATATTACAGAAATTTATTAATGATAATAAATTGTATTACTCACTGCTGGTTTTTCAGCACCTGTACTCTCTGTAGATTCTGCGGGAACCTGAAAGTCAAGATAAAACATCTCAAAGACACGTCACTATTTTATGTAAAATTGGAGATTTTGGCATTTTCAATGAAATTTTCGAAATGATTCATTAAAAAAAATATATACGTAACAGGATATTTTTCATTTATAATATTCTTAAGCCCGATAAAATTCAGGAATCCATTATGAATCTAATTCATTTTAATTTCATGACATTTAAGCCTTTATGATTTTCAAGATTTTTGTTTTTGAAAGTCCCCTAATATACTTTAAAAAAATTGTTTTTGTCCAGGTTTTCTTCTTATATTAATTTGACAACTGTGATTTTTGATTTAGTTGTCGGAAAAAACGTCATCAAGATCAAAAATACACATATTACAACGAATAGTTTGCAAGTACTTTTTGGTAGAACACCTGTAATTAAAGCTTTCAAGGTTATTTAAAGTATAGTTTTTTTCTCGATGAAAATGCCAAAACTCCAGCTAATATATTCCTCAAATGCTCTGAATAATTAAAAATGTTTGGCATAAAATTGATTAGCAAGGTAAAACATGTTAGTAAAGAGACTGGGATATACAAAACTTTTTGTTAGCACAATCAAACAAAAGATCATAGCCGGGATTCTAAAACATAACGAAGAAAAAAATAACAAGACATTGTTAATGCAAAAGGTAGTTTCCATTATACGATTTGTTTTACACTATTCACCTGTTTTAGTGGTCCTTCAACGGGTGGTAGAGTGGCATCATTGCTGACTGGCGACGGCAGTCCATTTGTGTTCCCGTTGGTCAGTATAATTGTTTCAGTGGGGGGAGGTAAGGGAACTTCTGAAACGGGTGAAGGGGGCGCTGGAGGAAGACTTTCGTCCGTGGCCGCGATCGGTTCAGGAAGAGACTCTACTGGCGGCAAAGACATCGGTTCGGGAAGACTATCGGACACCGGTTCCGGAAGAGACGGCAGCGATTCCGTCGAAAGATCAGGGAGGGAATCGGCGGCATTTACGGCAGGCTCAGAAGAGACAGAGATGGGTTCGACGACGGTTTCCTCAGCAACGGGAGTGCTGTCAGGTATAGGACTGGTGACAGGTTCTGGGGCAGGTGGAGCGGGTTCAGCGGGTGCTACTTCTGGAGTGGGTTCGGCGGGACTAGGCAATCCTGGAGGTGGAGCTGTGGGCTTTACAGGGCATTCTTCTGGAACCTGACTTGAAGGTACATCACTAATAGGTTCTGCAGTTACTTGAACTATATCGGGTTCGGCAGGAGGTATGGTTTTGGGTTCCTCGACTGCTTTTACGGTATCCGTCGAGATAGTACTTTCGATAACGGGGGCACTTTCATGTTCGGGAATCTTTTCGACGACAGGAGAAGAAGCCGCCTGCGGTATGGTCTCAACTAAATTTGCCGGTTCCGCTTCCGGAATAGTTTCGACGACGGGAACGGAAACGGGCGATTGTTCGGTCTCCGTTAAGGGATCGGCTTTAGTGGACTCGGCAAAGACCGTCACCGGGCTGGGTGGATTGGAAGAGGGCAAAGGAGGAGGGATCTCTTCGGTACTACGCACCTCTTTGGTTTCCTCTACTTTAACGGATGATTCTACAACGGGTTCCTCGGACTTAGGTTTGGGCTCCTCTACAGGTGGTTTAGCTTCTTCTTTTACGGGAGAGGGAGCGGATTCTGCAGGTGGTGTTTCTTTTTCGGGTTCGGGAACTTTGGTGGTTTCAGACTCTTCAGCCAGTTTTGGCGGCGCCGGTTCTTCGGCTGGCTTCGCTGCTGGCTCTTCGGCTGGTTTCGCCGCCGCTTCCTCGGCAGGTTTTGGCACTTCTTCTGCAGATTTCACTTCTTCTGTTGGCACTTCGCTATTCGTCACCACTTCGGAGTTCTTTGCCTCCTCTACTTTTGGCTCTTCCACTGCGGGAGAGGCTGCGGTTTCTTCTGCGTTCTGCAAAAAACAAATACATTATTTACATAAACAACCCTAATCACTGATTATTATCACGTACTACTTCAACGGTAACAAAAATTAGAAGTGTATACACCATTAATTGTCTAAAAAGAATTCTGTACCCTAAGACTTTTTGGAAGAACGGAAATTTTGTTATTATTTGATTAGGGCGGTGCCATAGCTCCGAACGTAAAACTCAAGTTCAGTTTCAGATAGCGAAAAGTTCGTTCTTTTTTCTCAGTTTCTGAGATAATTCACCAAGGTTCTTTTCTCTAGCAACAACTTTTTCCGATGAATCCATCTTTATCATTGCAGACTGCTGTAGGATTACATAATACGACATTTTGAAAAATAAGTTTTAGTAAACTTGATAGTTTACAGTTTACAAATAGCAGACCTCAGATTGCAATAAACTTACTCATAATAACTTTTTTTTTAACAAATGATATCTTTCGTATTAATTTTTCAATAAACAGAAACTAAAAAATATTATGTTGTCAACTCTAAAGTTAATTTAGTGGTTGGAAATGTAAGAATATAAGAACTGATTTATTGTTGATTAATAAAAATTTGTGAGTCTTCCAAAAAAGAAAAGTTTAACTGGCTTACAACCCCTAGTTTTGCGTAAATGCTTGCTATTGATATCGCAGATATTTATATTACTGGCAATTGGTTGGCTTACCAAAGAGAAAACCCACAGAAATCGTAAAAATGTAACATTTTTATAACAGTAAACAAATTTATTAAATACGCATAGATTCCGATTTAAAAAATAAAACATCCACGCAATATCATTCCACAGTTTAACGACCTAAATACATAAAAATAAAACGAGAAGTACAATCGCAATTGCAATATCTAACGATGATTATATTTAGATCAGAAATTTTCTCCGCATTCGATCGAATTTATATTATAACCAGATCAGCAGCTGAAGTATTTGTGTGATTTTTCATATTTATTAGGAACACAATTAAAATTTTATGACATCGTATTTATTTATGAACAATAAAATGGGGTGAGCTCTTTCGGTGTACTCTTTGCATTGAACAAAGAACGGGAAGAAGAGAACTTGAATCAATTTTACACTCCTTTGTAACAATCTACAACAATAAACCCCGCATGAATCATTTAAATTAAAATCATACGATAAGTACCCTTATCGGAAATGATGTGAATACAATAAACGCGATTAATTTTAATTAATCATTAAATTTAAAAAAACCACGCCCAAAACGAACCTTGTCAGAAGGAATTTTGTTTATTTGGCATAAAACTTTAAAATAGTATCATCTTGCAATAAGCATGTTGACATGTAGTACCCAGTCTATTTGTGGATGCGTCCTACTGATTACCAATAGTGTAAATAAGATAAGGGTGGGGCATCATTTCATCTATAAAATTATATTGGACGTCATCCAAATACGAAGTATACTATTATAGTATCCATAATTTAATTAATTTCCGCAATAAGATTATTTACTTCAATAAAATTGGATTAATGATGTTTTCAAGTGGTCATCGACATCTGGTTTGATAATTAAAAACGGAAGACAGCCGTTGGTATTTTATAACTTGGATCGCTTCAAACTTCCATCTAAAATGATTTATTATTAATTTAGTTTAAAATAAAAGTTGTGTTGATAAAGATACTTTCGTTAATGCATCCCCTCGAAAGTTTTGCCACTTGTGATTAAATAAATTAATCTTTGCAGTATTATCAGCATTTTTATAACCGAAGCAAAATATTAATTAAAAAAGCAATTATCTACGTTATTAATACAATCACAATGAACAATACTACAAGGAGTGCAATTATACAAAAAAAAGGGCACCGCAAGGGTGGGTATTATTAGATCACCGGATATTAAAGGTTTGTCGACTGACTTATATTAGTAAATTATAAATTAAATAACAACTTTAGATCATGCAATTTAAAAAAACGTGTGCTATTTTTCTTATGCAGGTCATAAAAAATATTTCAAAAAATTACGAAAGGGGATAAATGTAACTGTGCTTTGACCGATAAAGCATCATGTCTGTCTGCAGCACAACTTTCATCTTGTTATGCTGCTGGCTGGGCTCCACTCCGCAAACGCATCAGATTGAAAAAATTCAAAAACAGCTTTATAAAATGGGCGTGATGCAAGTGTAAAAATGTCGGATATTTACAGGTTTGTTAGTCTTTTTTCTTTTAAAAAATACTTTTAATATAAACGGTTAACAACACTGAGAAATGATGAGTACCCTGCCAGTTTCCAATCGTCGAAAAGTGTTCACGAGAACTTTTACCAAAACGGCCATCATCAACGTAACGGCCGCATAAAAAACCACCGGTCCCATATCACCGAACCATTCCCTAGCTAATGTTACCTGGGGGGCGTCCATGGTTAGCTAGATTTCGTTTAACAAACCACCACCGGGTCAGAGAGGACTATCACTGAAGAAGATTTCGGCACACTTTTATTTTTAGTTAATAAAAGTTGGAACCTCGACGACTGGAAGACGTCGTGTTCGAAAATGACTAATGTAAATACTGAATGGGATTTGCTTGCGAGGCGGTATTTATAGCGGTGTTCTTAGGCTTGGTCGCGTCGTCCACCCCATATGCCCGAGGAACAGCCCACACACCTCTCTATACCCGACTTACGCAGAAGTTACTCAGTCTGCATCACATATATGCACGGGATAGACACAAGTGGGATGTCGAAAGAATACCACAATGGCTGTCTTATTCCTAAGAGGCTACTTCCGCAACGGTTTTCTCTTATTATACTAAATGAATATTCATCCATGAAATTACAGTTTCTTGAACCCCCCGCATGATTAAAATACACGAAAAAAATTAACAATAGTTAACCCATTTGCTTGGTTTCGTCTCAACTTACCGATCACTCTCAAAATAAGCACGATTGACATCAATCCCTAAATAACTGGGCATTTATGGGGCTTAAAAAGACGCAAATAAATTTTAAAATAGACATCAAAATTTGATGTAAGCACTCTCCTACACCGAATTTAAAGTTTATCGCATCCGCTCATATATATACATGTTAAACCTACATAAATTCAGTCACAAATATTTTGTTGATTTTTCGGATGTGTCAGATGGCACATTCACAAATGCAAACAACAAACTATCAATATCCGACGAGATTGTTCCAGTATTGAGTTACCATCATATATCGTGTAACGGAAAAAGTCTGTTGCGGCATTTGTGGGAAACTGCGTAGAGCCGGGTGACATTACGGGCATCTTTTTTCCTCAAGAAATTTAATTTTATTGCCAAGGACATTTATATTCGTCGGAGAGGGGGTGTTAAACGCATTAAACAGGTGCTAATGACATGTCCCCGTCGTAATCATTTTGTGCGTTGTACCGAAAATAACCTATGCCAAGAATTTTTCATCAAAACACCTTTATGATAATGTTAATGTATCAGCGCCGTCGAGGCGCTCGCTTCCGTTCGTTCGAGACGCAAGCCGCACCAAAAACACGACGCCCATTACTGGGCAATTTTAGATCCTTTGTGCACGACGACAGCTGTAACTTACGATCCAGGAATAAGTGTTTGTTTTTGACTAATTCCCCTCAAAATCCCAACGGCCATCAGATTGTTGCAAAACGTAAGCTTAGGTATTTGAACTAAAAATATTTACGACGGCGCCGATTTTTCTAAATGGATAACTGATCAATCATAAAAACAAACTACAAGCCATGAACTGATAATACAGACGTGTGTATGTTTTTCTTGCTGACACTAATTGACGCAAAAAGACATATTTTTTTAAATACTCACTCTCGTTTCTCTAATAAACAGCAAACTATAAATATTGGATGCTGAAGAAACAAACATTCTAAAATATTTTATTTTTACATATTGTCTTTGAATTTTGGACGACTTCGGTAAATATCATCAAGTAGGTAAAAACAACAAATAGCGAAGCATAAATAACAGGAGAACGATCCATTTTTCAGAATTACGTGAACATTTGTTGCTTGGCTTGGTATGCATGAAAACGTAGCTTAACTGATAGCAGAGATAAAAAAATATATTCATGCGGTTATGTGAAAGAAAATAAAACGAGCGAAACTGGTTCTGAATGCAGAATTTAAACCTGCTGTAGCTAGCCGACTTGTGAATTGTACAGTGAAACCTTCCAGCAGAATTAGGGACAAAATGAAGAACCAGACACAGGAGAAGTATAATCTCAACTTTTAAAAATTGCACTTTCTTCTCCGTTTCACTTCTGAATTATTATTTAAACTGTTCGCTATGGAAATGGAACATTCAGATATGTGACTCGGAAGGCGTCCCTCTGTCCAGTTAAAAATTCATTTGGAATATTTGAGACTCGCTCTTGGATGGTTTAAAAAATAGAATTGAAAAAAGTCTTATCAAATTTCAATAAGTTTTTACAAGTAAAAAACACGTTTCATGCAAATGTCGGGAAACAAATTTAACGGAGATTAAACTGATACTTATATTCGTCAACATAATAATTATAACAAGAAGCAATGCTGTAGATTAAAGATTCTGCATTTCGAAAGTATAAATAATTACTGTGTACTTAATATGACAAAAAAAGAAAAATAATTATTTACATACTTATCTGGGATATTCTAGAATACAATTTCTCTCGTGTTACTGGCAGAGTTCTGATTTCAGAGTCAATATTATTGGACAAAAAGTAGCTGCAGTTTCCTTGTGACAATTAGAAAACTGCATTAGATAAAGAACACTTCAAATTTTTAATTTGTAGATTAATTATTATTTTTACAGGTTTTGTACTATTTATTATTAGCCCGACTTTCATGCGGTTATTTAATGATAGAAGATAAACTTAACTGCAAAAGTTTGAAGGGTTTTAAAGATCGGTCAAAATATAATAATTATGAAAGGATGTGTCATTTTAATAGTGTATATTGTAGAGCATCATTTAATTTATGATTTCTCGTTACCATTATAAATGGAAAGTCATATATACCAACACATTTTCCTGATTGGTTTTCATTACTGTCATTACAAAAAAAGTTAATTTCACATTTTCACATTTATCGGCTGCTGGTGAAAATTTATGTGTTTGATATAGGTACTTACAAATGCAATAAATAGGCGATAAAAGTCGATAAACGAAGGATAAAACTGATATACCCGTTACTAGGAAACGTACTGAGTGACCTGGTCAGTGCTAAATTTATTTACAACATTCTATGAATGCATGCATGTAACGTTCTTATTTATTTTATTATCATTTCCACCTTCAATAATATTTAAAAAGAGTTTTTAAATAATTTAATGGCGCGATAGAGATCAAAATGTAGGTACCTAAAAAGAACGTCAGCTGATTTTTTTTTACAACCTATGCTTGTTTTTAACTTCTTTACTAAAACAGCGTATATATGATAGCGATTCATATCAAAGCCATTTCTGCAAATCTTGAATGATTTTTATTTGTTTTCATTTAAAGAACCAGACAGGTCGTGGACTCCTTTCGTTTCAAATCGTACAAAACCGTAGTAACATTTGTTGCTGTGGTTTTATCCAATGTATCACACGGCCTTGATGATTTAAATTAAAATAAGTCCACGGTATGTCTGCCACATTAACTTGCAGAAAAAAAATCAAAAACCTGCAGACAATGTCAGTAGTATGAACAATCCACCGTAAAAATGTGTACAATGTTGAAAACAGGCACTTACAGGATGCTATTTATCAGTAATTCTGATCTGTGATCTCCGCATAAAACATAAAACAGTTTAAAAATTAATTTAAAGTATTCAAATAAAGAACGAAATGATTGAAGGTGGACATAAAACAAGGATGAGGACCATGACTATGTTACATGTTTAAGAAAGTGGGTATGTATTGCAGCTTTACTGTAATTTTGTGTGATGGAGACGGCGAGAGCAGCTTCAAGTCTAAATTATTATAATAATCTTGTTGGTATTTTATTTAAAGCTTTACTTCCTACATGGAAGAAATGGCTTTAACTGCTTGCTTTATCTTTATACTGAATACCTCGTTCTTGGGTTTCTCGGCTACGATACAAAAGAACAGGTAAGCAACCAGCTCACCCATCAGCTATTCAAGAATGCGAGCTATAAATACGCATATGTAATGCTAGGAGTACCTGTGAAACAGATTAAAATGAAACAAATCTACAACCCTCAGATGGATCACCATTTATACACCGACCTCCAGCCTCGTCCTACGATGTCGCATTCCACAGTCAACCCGCCATTACCATCGCATTACTTTATTATTATTTATTATTATTCAACAAACAAATTACATATCGTGCAGGGTGACTATGAAAAATGTAACTTGTCCGACAGGCTGTGGAGAGACGGCCTCCACGACCGTTTTTCAATTCATAAGGTGTCTCGTAAAAAAAGTCCGTCGATTTTGTACAATTACGCGACGACAAACAGATATCGAGTGTTGTCTGCTGTTGTGAATGCAGGACAGAAAATAAATCGATAGTCTGAATCCTCCATGGTGGTATAACGCAACGAGCAGCTGAAGCTCGAGCCGGTTGTGACAGGTCAGTTTTACGATTTTCCATGGTCGTGCAGTGCAGCACCGACTCAATCGACTAACCGGTTACAATAATCTCTATCTGCAGCACGCCTACGAGATCGCGAGCAACAGAGGAAAGCTGGTAGGTAGACAAGATCGGCGGGAACTGTCTGGTGCCGCCCTCGGATCGCATGCCGTCGCACTAGGAGTTGGCGAAGGCTGATGCGAGTCTCGGCTACACGCGAACAGGGAACACTGTCGCTGTCATGATTGTGGGTTGACATACAGCTCTCTGCATAACCTGCAGTCTACCTTTTCGAACAGCCTGTAAGATTTGAAAAGTAGAACTAAAAGCAAAATAACGATGAACAAACAAAAAACGAAAAACTTGAATGCCGTACTATATATAAATTCCTCAGTTTTTACTCACACCGCTAATACACATTTTATAAAATTGGAATGTTGTTGACTGGAAGATGAGTGAAAATATACCGACTCGGCAACAACTTTTACTATTTATTATTTTTTCAGGTTAATGGTAAATGCAACGGCAGTACATCGACCAAAGTGGGAGTGCCCCTTGCATGTGAGCGGAGAGTGAGTCATATGCCGAAGGAAATGCAATGAACGGGGAGATTCTTTGTTTTAAATTAACTTTATGCGTCACCGGCACATATCACTTTTACCTATTTTTTGTTGTATAATACTGAAACAAAACCATAAAAAAAATTATTAATAAATAACTTTAACGACTGCATATTTGTAATCAAATCAGGAATCCCGGAATCCGGAAACGACAACGATAGGTTTTCAAAGCTGCGGAAGCTGATGAGTCGTGTAATGTTTCTTGATAAAATAACGCCGCTCCTACTTTTACAATTTTCTGACCATTCATCCAGCTATTTCAATGTAAGTCGCATTAATGATATTCTTATTAAAAAGTCTTTCAAGTGCATTGTCTAAAACAAAATGCACTCTTCGTTAACTTGTGTTCTATTACTGTGGCAAAATACGTACCTTACTTACAATTAGTACATAATGTAGCTTTGTTCACTGACGAAGGAACAATTTACCAAATATGATAGCTAACAAATTTTATTGAATTAAAAAAAAAATAATGTTTGATGAGAATCTGTGTAAAAAAATGGGGTATTTTACATTAAAAAAGCTAAATACAATTAGCTAAAAACAATTGTAAATGTGGATTACAAAAAAGGTACGAAACAAATATCGAAGAAAAACTACCAGTTAACTCCGTGGGATAATACGAAAAATATTCACACACAGAATTTCATTTCAATGAATAATTTTTAAAAATGCTCTACTTATCTATTTTGTCTCACAATGTCTTCGTCCTTGATATCTATACTCAAATTAAGATCTACAAAAATATTTTTTATTGTACAACAAATTATAATTACATGCTGCTCACTTTCGTAGTGAGAAAACCGTGAAAACGGTGTACGTACAGTTTTTACCTCTTTCCTCTACAAATTATCGAGTGGTCAATGTGATCCTGGCTACGTGAGGTAGGTTTTTACACATTAACAATGTTGACAGTAATGAAAACTACAAGCAATTAACTCAACAATCTGTTATTTTTTTAGTTCGAACTTTGGTTAACCGTTTACTTCACAATTTAATTTAAAGATAAAAACCTTACATGTATCTATTTACTTACATCTTCTGCAACCGTAGTAAATATGGTTAAAATTTTTAAAAAATATACTGAAACTTATTGAATTTTTTTAGTATTGTTGAATATCTCACAGAGCACATTGTAGTACATTTTTCCTTTAAATGACTTTTAAACAATTTGTGAGGAACAAAATTTGACACATACTTAACAAGACATCATTGTCACATGGGCAATTCTTGTGTGACCAATTTTAGTTAACGTAGGTTTAAAAAGGTAAAAATCCCATGCAAATTAATAATCAAAGTGAATCATATATCATGCAATCAAAAAGTTTTCTCATTAAGTGACCTGCCATCTAACCCCCGCATGTCGTTGCTTGATTCGTACGCACTGATTTTGACTTATGCAGTCATCCAGTCTTGTCTTGAGTAAACCGAGTGAACCCAACATCGATAAGAAATCTTAACAATAAAATAACAAAACAAATTAAAACATTTAATAAAGTTTATAGAAGGTGCTGAAAATGGTCTCCATTTTCTTCAAGGCATTTTCTAATTCTATTTTGTAAAATATGTTTATTTCGTCACATTTAGCAATGATCTGTTGGGAAAGTTCATTTAACTTATTAACGGGCGTTTTAAAAATGGAATTTTTTAGATACGGCCAAACAAAAAA
>QDEB01093176.1:0-11819 GCA_004193795.1 Asbolus verrucosus | reverse complement strand
GGACTGTCAATATTTTTAATTTTAAATAAGGCACCCGGAAATCTTGGCGGAAATTAAACATGCCAAGAATCCTTATACATTTACACTGAATTCTGAAAACTCTCTCCACGTGTGGAGAGTGACGCCAAATCAGTATGCCATAGGATAGCAGATTATGTATGAAAGCAGAGTAACCCATTAATATCATCTTAATGGTAACATTATTTCGAAGTTGGCGTGGCATATAACATTTACTCGAAAGTTTGTTAATTAGTTAATTTATATGGAATTCCTGTCATTTGGGCACCTAAATATATACCAAGAAATTTTATAGACTCGTTAGGAAGAGCGATGTCCCTGAGCTAAAAAAAAAGTATTGGGTTTTATCACGATTTGCTATTAGCTTATTTGCTATATACGAGTTATTAATGGCATTGTACAAGATGACATTAACAGAGTTTAAGTGCACACAAAGTTGTCATTCACAGTGATATCGTCAGCAAAGAGTACAAACTTACCATCAGAATTGCAAGAGAATCTTGCAATAACAAAGAGAATAGGACCAAGTATTAATCCTTGGGGTATTCCATAGCTAAGCGAAAGTGTACTAGAACTCAGTTTGTAGTTTAAAAAAATTATAACTTAACAACTTTTAGAACGTTGCAAAAGATCTGAATTTTTAGAAATTCTATTTCTCGTAAAAAAGGATCTAATTAAAGAAAGCGTTTTAATTGTCACACAATGCAAACAAAAATGTAACATTTTAAAATTTTTGCTATTGCACAACTAAAATGTTTTTTTTTTCTTGAAATTCTGTAAATTTTTATAGAATTTTACGAAATTTTAAAAAAATTCTTGCAATTATGGATCTCCTTTGAACTGATTAAAGCAAATAAAAACAAAAAAATTGGAAAAGTATTTAACAGGATTTCAGTAAATGGTTCCAAATTGTCAAGAAAAATTTAGCATCTCAACAGGAAATGGTGGCAATTTATTCTTTCAAATATTAATTTTTTAATGTTTTTAGTAGTTACTTTAATCATAAATACATGAATACATACTTTTTTCAGATGTTCTGTAGTTGATGTTCTGTTTTTCAAAAAAAAAACTTTTTTGATGACTTAATGTTCTAATGTCAGAAATTAATTCACAAGAGTTTACCCTTGATGGTATATACCTTTTAAATTTATAGATAAAAAAAAACAAAATATACGAAATTAAAATTATAATTTGTTTAAAGATAAAATACTAAAGCTTCACTTGTTAGAATCTCATAAATTGATACAGTTTGCTCCTCTTTTATAAAACACCCTACATATTAGAATAATTAGGAACAAATAATTTTGATGTCATAAGAGAAATATTTGTATTTGGTCATATATATAAAGAATGCATAAGTTACTTATGAAAAATTGTAATTTTTTTTTTATCTAGCTTCCTTATTACCTTGTTATGTTTCCAAAATTTTAAAGCTGTCATCACTTCACAAATTTTATATTTTGCGAATATAATGGTTGCGAACTGTAAATAACATTTTATTCTTCTAAGGAAAACAGTTTTAATAAATTAAGTTACGTAAGACGGAAGCAAAATGTTTATTGACAATCAATTTTAAATAAATATTCTTATTTTATTGTTTTTATTTTTATTTTTACGGCGGGGAAAGATTATAAATAAAAATTCTTTTTTTTATTTATGATGCATTTCCAAAGAAAAATACGAAAGTATTCATAATTACTTTTATTAACACAAAACTACTAATCTTAAAAAAATTATAAATAATTTTAATAAATTAAAAGGCAATGTCTCATAACGGTATAACACAGACAGAAATGATGAATTATTTAAAACGTAAATTATAAGCTTAAAACAGAAATAAGTGACACTTAGAATACACTTATTTCATTTTAATTATTTATTACCGGTAAAAAAACAAAGATTGATTTACCAAAATATTAAATTGTGAAAAATATGAATTATGGTAATGCTTTTTGATTTAGACATTATCCACAATTTTTTTGGTTCTTCGCGAGACAATTTACTAACTTCACCCCTGCTTTAAACAATTAATTATTATTTCATCAGAATATAATAATAATTGATTTATACGCCTTTTATTATTTATGTCTAATTTTAGTACACGATTTTAATTAATTTGTCAGGAAATTTATTATAGTGCTTGATTTATTATACATATATGATTCATAAAATATTATTATAATACTCAAATGCTTATATAATAATAGCTAGTTATGTAATACACACGAATTTTGAATATGCACGTGAATTTTTTCATTCATATTTGTATTCATCTTCTTCCTTAACAATTATGTATTTAACTGATTTAATATTCTCTATGCGTCGATTATCATTGTGCGAAAAAACTCAATTTTTTACTAGAAGTAACCATTATCTAATTTTACAAAAAACCAATTATCTTACATTACATCGGATTATAGGAAGTAAGACAAATGTACGTGCGTCTGATGCTTTCAGATGGTGCATCTGTTTCACAAATTTTTGCCATTTGTCAAACCTCCAACGTTACACCTGTTTCTGAACTTGATATTTAGTTACGTGTCGTATAATGTTATCATAAATGTAGCATCGGTGCAAATATCTCTCATAACTAGTTTTCTTTATAAATGTTTATAATGTGAAATTCTTATTAAATTCCATCGTCATAATCGCCAAGAAACAAATATTTTCTTACTGGAGTGGATAAATATCAGGTATGCTGCTTAATTAAAGACCTTATAAAACACCAGATTATTTTATGTAGATAGAGATCTAAAACGACAAAAATCGAGCAAAATTCGAAGTATACCACTTGCAGTTGCAACTGATATTCTTCAGTGTATTATATTTACAAAATTGTTCTTCAAAGCAATTTTTAGAATTTTTTTACTTTGCGAAAAATGTTGTCCGATTTTTGACACATCTTGATTTGACATGCACGTAATATTTGCGATTTTACGTCATAAGTAAATAAGTTATTACAAAATTTTCTGACCTAAAAATTTCGAGTTTTACCGGTTGAGTGATAGGTAGGTCGATACCAATCAAAAATGCAATTAGTTAACGTACAAAACAACGGCCATTATAGCCGGTCGTTACGGCTTATTAAAAAAATTAATATGTTTTTTAAACATTCTCCAAACCTAATCGATTAAGAAACAAAAAGCTGCATTTTCGTGCAATTTTTGTTTCGCTGCCTGAATGCATACAGGTTCTTAAACTCTTCAATGATTTACGGCAGCGCCATCTGGGGAAGGACCATTAGTGCATCTCAACGGCTTTAATTAACCTTGTTGCATAATGAACACACAAGTGCGAAAATGGTTTTCGCTCCTAAACCGTTACGCAATGATAATAGTATTGACTAAATTTTTTGTCTATTAATGTTGCTCAGCCACATAAATTCGCTAATTTTATTGCCGGGATCGTTAAAATGCCCCGTAAATAATAATTATGCAAGAAATGCAAGCCAAGTTTATTAAAATCAAAGAAAAATCGTTTTTTTTCGGTAGACGTTACGTTTCCATTGGCACAGTTGTGAGGTCTTCCTGGTGGTAGATCTCGCACTCTCGGGCACGTTTCTGCAATTCACATAAAGCGTTGCCACCAGCGCTCTAGTGAAAGGATTTCAGCTCTGGGGGTTCAGCGGGTGCTCCGGGGGGGATGCAGCGGGTCAGAGGTTACGTGTTGCCGCGCCCATGGCAAATTAACTGCATCGACGTTTAATAGAGACGAAACGGTATCGAAAAACTCCAGTCTGGAACGGTCCATGAGGTTTTGTGTGTTTGTTTAAAGGCGACTTTTGGCCTGAAGATGGCAGATGGAGCGCTACCGAGAGCGCGCCACGGACCAGTGCAGTTCGTGTTATAATTCAGCGTAATTACAAGGCGGCCCGCGGGATCACATCCTTGTTAATGTTATTAACCACATCCAATAAAGGTCTTTTACCTTGAAAGCGACTTTAATCAAGTTCTGTACTTTCATTTAATTTTTTTTAAATAGCGCCTCAAATCATGAGAAAATTTATTCGTTAGGATCGTAATGGCAATAATATGTGTAAGTAATTATCCGGCGAATTCCTCCTTTTCTCTGCTTGGCATTACTTTTCAGATTTATCAGCGTGGCCGGCTGATATTAGCAGATTAAATTCTATGCCTGTGATATTTATTATGGCGATCACTCCATTTCGGAATGCACCTTTATAAGACTTGAATGTCGTCCAGCCCGTCTCTAGTTCCACAGCAATCAATCTAACACTTACTTTTACTGGATGTAAATATCAGTAAACAAAGTCGCTGGATCTGTGCACGTGGAACGGCCGGAGATAACAATGATTGATTAGGCAGGAACTTGACTTACGTACTCTTGTGCGCTGACCAGCAGGCAGACCACTCGACAACAACTTCTGCGTGCGGCTACCGATTAGAGTTATCATAACGCACAAGACCACCGTGGGAGCTGCAAGACCACACCAAATGTGCTCGCCAAACCGTTTTTCTTGGCAACTCGCTTAATTGCCAACATCGTTCAAATGGTCTGCCATCTCTCCCGTCAGATTTCCTCCAATTACGGGATTAGATCAGCTTCTTTTGATTAAGCGCCTTCGCCTTATTCCTGTTTATATCCCCTTTCCACTGGTCATGCATTTCGTTCTTTCATAGCAAGTCCGTCAAAATTTTTCTTGTTCGCGAAAATAAATTATCATTATCAAGTCTCGGATATTTCAAGTTTGTTGCATTTAATTCTTCTTAACTTCTTGGCAGGGATTACCTGAACGCAGTAAATCTTCCAAGAAAAGATATACTTAGAGCACAATTCTTTTGATAGTTTATATAAATTGCGCAATAATAAATTCGCTCGATTTGGGGAGCTAGTAATGTTATTTTACTTTATTATCTTAAAGTGATGTAGAAAAACCTGAAATTCAAGTTCAACACATATTTTTTGAGCAATAATTGTAAATAAGTATGTATAACATAGTCTTAAGTGTGATATGTTAATCTTATTGTGATTAAAAATCTTGATACATAATAAAGAACGGATGTAAACAAATAATAATTTTTAATTTCCTTCTTTAGGAAGCCTTGTGAGAGAGTTGTGGTGATGGGATGGTCTGAACTATCATTGTGTCTCTGTACTAATGTTACAGTTTTTATTTTTTCACATTTGTTACACTCTTCTTCTTTTATTCTCCAGTTGCAATTGTTTCAGCTGTTTTCAGTTATATTTGGTATATTGCCCTTGATACCTAAAATTTTTCAATGTTTATTTCTCTAAATTTCTAACATTGCATTCTGTTCTTGTATAGTTTCTGGTTGTCTTGTATTTACTGTCCACATTTCTTTTAATAAAACCGCTGAAAACTCTTGTTTTATCACATCTCGAACTGTTTAGAGGATTTTGGATAAAAAATTTAAAAACTGGTTTCATTGAAATACATTGTTTAATAAATATTTTTAACACATGATTTCGAATTGTTTGGGTCTTTATATTAAAAAAATATAGACTCAATAGTCAACAGATTCAAATTAATGTGAAACATTTTTTTTATATTTGTTTTTTACTTGAGGATAACATTTTTGATGTCACAGACTGAAAAACAACGGTGTTATTTCAGGAAATTGAGCTTTTTAATAGTCTGCAGTCACGATTCTAAAAAATATTAATCGAGTTTATGAAAAACAAAAGAAATATGTATATGGTGCAATAGTCTCCCATCGTATGGCAAAATCAGTGTGGATATAGAAGAAAAGAGAATGACTCTCAATAATTAAACGATAACCACCGAGCCCTATTTGAGTTTCTTTTGATAATTAATTTTAATTAACACAGTTATTAAACAAATCCGAAATTTTTTCGAATTATCTAAAATAAATTAGTATAACTTGGACGATTAACTCAGATATCCACATTACTCTATTTCTGTTTGTGGGGTGATATCGGGAACTCCCATAATTTCGAAGGGCACAAAAAATATGAAAATTTGGAGAAGATAAATTGATGTACGTTAACTTAATTTAAGATAATTAGTTTTCATGTGCAAAAATCAAATTATTCTATATTCATTCATAATTTGAATATTTTGATATAATTCAACATAAAGTCGTTACCGTTAACTTACTAGAAAAAAGAAACTTAGATTTAATCAAAATTATACAAACGGTTTAATAATTGTGTGAAAAAATGTACTCTTTTTGCTATTTGTCATTTCACTTGGCTCAGAAAATCTTCAGTTTCAGAAGTTTACTCAAAAATCGCGTCTACATGGTGTATGAAGAGATTAAAATATTTTTTCCACTACTAGTAATAAACCGTCATATTTTGACACATGTAAGAATGCTGTGAATGGCGTTTCTCGACCTATATGTAGAAACGGGTGAATAATTTTTCATTATAAACTACTAGTGAATAATGAATGAATTAACAATTTTTGAGAATCCTGTGATAATTGCAGACATAAAATTTAAATAGTAATATTCAGTACAATCAAGAGATTTTATTTAATAGTACTTACGTATTAAAGTCGTTGTTTAAAGAAACAAATTTTTAATTTCAAAATGTGGGATATTAGAATTATTCCGTTTTCGCGGCATGTTAAATCTGTCACTTGCAAAGTTCAAGTCGTCTGCTTCTGTAGATTTTATGCCCTCCTCGGCCCCCTCCACTTGCCAGGAGGCTTATTTCTCCCAGATTTTTCACTTTCACACATTATAAAAGCACTAAGTAATGGAACGATTGAGCTAGATAAATTTTACAATATTTATCTGTCATTCATAAAACAAAAGAATATCTACATTTGAAATGCAAGCTACCTACTCGTATTACTCAATTTTTGTGATGATGTTTTGATTCTCAATAAAATAGAAGAAAAAAATGATTTCAGTTACTAGTAGTGGAAAAAATAGTATATAAACCACGGTAGAGAAGACTATTATAGCTAATCCCTCGCCGCGGCTCAGGATTTAATCCTGGTGCCTCAGCTATAATAGTCATCTTCACCACCTTGGTTTATAATATACTATTTAAGGAGTCACTTTGAGTATTTTAGTTTTAGTATTGCTACACTATATCGACTCATCGCAACTTTGGATAGCGATAAAGAAGGAAACTGATCGAAAAGTACATTGGAGTTAAAAAGAAATAAACATTTTAATAATCCCGATGATAAATTAACTTTCATTAAAGGGTCACAAAAACTCCAATGGAGAGACAATCATAAGGTAAAAACTATTATAATATCGTGACATAATCGATATGGAAGCAATAATCTTCTCAATAATAACAGTGTAGATGTTTTTGACGAAATATTAGTTCAAGTACCACGTTATCCACTTTATCATCGAAATTTTTGATTTTAGAATACAAAAATAGATAACCATATGGCGGCCGATTTGAAAAAGATCAATGTTTAATAAGGTTATCCTTAAGACTCTACTATTTATTTATAATATGTTATTATGTATAAGAAAAAAAAACAAGATATGCTGGTACTGCTTTGGTACCAGTTGAAATTCTTATGGTTTAGTGTGGGCCTTATATTATGCATGACATGAATGTAAAAGATGGTAATGTCAAAGCTTGCTTGAGACATAAGCATTACTATTAACAATAATAATAATAGTAACATGCAAATATAAAAATAGACTTAAAAAATTTAGCAACCATCCGCTGTCATTCTTTGAAATGTTTGTAAATATTTTAAAGTTTAAGAGGACCAGTTCTTTTTAAATGTGTGTGGAAAAAAATTGCGAGCAAGCAAAACAAGAGCGTTCATCTTCGTCTGACATCTTTATCGATCATAAATTCCATTAAGAAAGAACATCTTAATTTGCAAAATTGGCGTCAGAAGGAGGCTGAGTCGATTTATCAGGATTACGTCTGAGGAAATGCTGTCATAAGCCAGCATTTTGGTCCTTCCAGTCGGCCCAGTTCGTCGTTGCATAAACAATCCTTTCCCTCGTTGAATATTTATTATGGCGATATATTTCAATAATCCTTTCTATATTAAAGGGCTGGTGAAGATATTAGAACGGGGCGCGGCGATTCTCACAGCATTGGTGAGGTCGTGACCCGCACTTCCTGATCTGCCCCCTGCTCACGAGTTACCTCCATTCCTGACACCCCGGTCACTTTCCAGACAGTTCTTCACTTGGCTGGCGTGCTTCTCACTCCTACCAAGGAACCACCCAGCAATTATACTTTTTAAATTTGATCGCCATGTAGATAATGACGAGCTGTTACATCGAGGGCCCTCGAGCCAACGTTATTGAAATTTGATTGCATTTTCAGGAAATTTTCTAGCGGAATGTCTCAATTAGAGGGAAGTGCTTGGTAAACACCTGTTGTTCTAGAAACATGATACGGACAAAGAATAAATGCGAAGAATTCAACGCCTTTTATAGGCGTAACTTGCAAATTTTAACAAAAAGTGATAAAATGTATCCTAAAGACAATTATTTATGGAAATTTGTGTTCTTTGATTTATTAAGGCCGTCAAGAAATATGTTGATTTTACCAAGGTAAAAACATAGAATTTTTTGAATATTCTCTCAAGATAGTCTGACCTTGTCAATGAAATTTATTGCTTTATACTCAAGTTAAAATTGTCGTTGAAAAATTATATCTATTAGTTCTACGTCCATATTGTGTAACGTAATCGTAATTAATACCTCTGAAAAACCTCGCCAACGCATTGTCTATCCTCCAAGCGCGAAACCGAGAAGAATTTCTCGAGTGGCATCTCGGTCGATTTGGCCAAAAGAAAATTCAACAATTGCTGGAGGAATGTAGTAGAATTTTAATGGGTACAGTTCTTTATGCCGCCTTGCTGCCTTATTTGGCACGAAACAAAAATTTATTTCGATTATAATACCCGAGACCGTTATTTATTAGCGAATACATCATACCCGATCTAATATAAAAGTAATAGCATCATTAATCTTTGATCTCTCACTGACCAGGGTCAAGAAGAGTGACCCGGAGGCAGTTTTGTAATAGAAGCATCCCAGTTCCGCTACGAGATGGTAGTCCTTTTACTTTTGAACGCACTTCCCTTTCAAGGATCTTACACACACGAATCCTGATCTGGAATTTAACAGTTCACTTATTTATGTAATTACAACGGCCTGCACTTAACCATCCGTTAACGGATAATTATTGCTGTACAGCGCAAGAGATGCATGTTTATCCTTGCGGTTTAAACGTGAACATGTGGGGATTGAGCTCTGTACAATTTTCTGAGATAAAGGCAAATTTTTCCACTAATTTATTGCAGATCCTTGATTCGATCGTGCAGGATGTGGAGTTTTTTGATATATTTGCAATCTGTATGTTAATTTTAATAGTTTTATGGTCGTAAAAGACAAACACCTTGGCTCATAAAATTTTTAGCTGGCATAATAAAACCCGCGACTTTCCAAGATGAGAAAGCCTGTGAGACTGAAAATGCTTTGTGAAAATCTTATTACCAAACATGACTTGAAGAAAATAAATTGAGAGAGGTTGCTTCATTATTTTTGCATTATGCTGCGAGGCGCTATCAAACTTTGCAAAATGTCCCTTTTTGTGTCGTTATCATTGTAAAAAATTATCTATTAATCTAACAAATGCTACTTAGTCAAGGTTAATCATGTATAGATCCCAATCTAAGAATAGCTCAATTTCAGCTCAGCAGGCATACTGGACGCAGTAGAAATCTGAATTTATTAATAATTGCCAACCGACCGCCAGATTTCCTTGTAAATCTCGACGAGTCGCTTAATAATAATTTATTGAGACATATTAAAATGATTGATCTTGGACAAAAAACTGTAATTGTTGATAAATTTGTTGCAACTAAAAAAACCTGAACGGCCTTTAAATTCTCCTGCCAAGGCAGCCGCGTTAAGTACCAATCAGTTTCGAATAGTTTGATGAAATCGATACCGCAGGATTATAGTTGATAAAACAACTTTTTTTGTCTTTAAATTATATAACAATCGTATTATTTATTCGGCTCGTGAACACAGTTATCTACGTGTAACTTTTAACAGTATTAATTAGGAATTTTTTAACCGGCATTCTTTGTTTTTGTAAATTCGAAACTAATAGATGTAGTTTATAGGCGATAAGCATATTATGTATGTGACACACTTTACCAAATATTTCAAAAAATGCGGACTTTTTTGTACAATTTTTCCATAACAATATTTTCATTACATCACTAGAAATTGTAGTTACAAACAAAATCGCATTTGTAGTGATATTAATATTATACCAATAACAT
Organism: Asbolus verrucosus; assembly: GCA_004193795.1. Classification (NCBI taxonomy): domain Eukaryota; kingdom Metazoa; phylum Arthropoda; class Insecta; order Coleoptera; family Tenebrionidae; genus Asbolus; species Asbolus verrucosus. The sequence continues at coordinate 1,558 of QDEB01093176.1, read as the reverse complement.
GGAAACTTGATACAATATGTTGCACGTCATACAAAAATATTGCAAAAGTCAAAAATTATAAATTACCAAAAGTAAAATAACAACGAATCTTATATCTGATATATGTAACATAATACCTTAGTTTTTTCTTGTTTCTGCCATTATTGTTACAACTTTTCCGAAAATGTAACGTAACTTCTAAACTATAAAAAAATATTCCAACTTGTAACTATCTTCATTGCTTGTTTGGAAAAGAGAAGCACATTCGAAACGCTAGAGCCCGAAATGCAGATTTGGCGATTTTTATGAACCGAAAACGAGCTCGCATTTTTTTTGAGGTTCTTTTTGTTAATTGTTGTCTAATAAGCACCGGAAACGGATATCGAGCATCTTAAATGCTAATTAGTAAAATCACCCAGCACGGCTAAACTGACCTGACATTTAAGAAGTCTATTATCAATTCAAATTAATTTTTTGGCCCATATACGTGTTGCGTCATGATGAGAATGTTACCAATAACTTGTCTTGAGGTTACAATTTTGACGCATTTACTGTCCAGGCCGAGACTAATAACTATACGTTACTGTGAGCAGAGGCAATCACCAAGAAAAATGTGTTGTTTTTCGTCCGCTAGATGGCATTATCAAACCACTTTTCAAACTCAACATTTTACGGCGTTAAAGGTAAACGCAAATGTTAATGATGATATCGCAATGAAATTAAGGTTTAAAAAATAATCAGATCTTCTAAGATAGCGCTTGCCACAGTAGAAGTAAAGGTGTAAAAAATCCTTAATAACATATTGCTACAACAATAGATTACTATGATTTTTCATTTGTATTCAAGTCATTGATTAATTGCACTTATTTCTCTTATGATGGTAATAAAACTTTCATTACTGTAGCAAAAATTTCTACAATAATAAATGTTTATTCTAATTAATCTTTTTTTATAAATGTTAGAATATTGAACAATCTTTACTGAAATTTTTTTGCTTTATAATTATTCAAACCTATTCTTATTGGTCTACAAACTAAACCCTACAGATGATAGTAGATAATACTTATAATTAAAACAAAAATCTATGTTTAAAAATATGTCACATGTTTCCAAAAATTTAAATATATTTCTTAGTTTAATATTTATTTCCAAATAAATGTTAAACGGAAAAATTTGAAATTATGTAAGTCTGATACTTTTGACTGATATAGTCTTTTTAATACACTGGTCCATACTGAGTCCATTAAAACTATAAAAATATCAAATTATAAATCTATATGGAAATGATGATGATGAGCAATTACAAAAAATGTTAAAATTTTTGACACTGTCGTACTTCACCGACTAAAAAGTTTATCTTTAATAATCTATATTTTAAAGAAATGATGTACCATTACGAGGAAACTCCATTACAAACATCACATGTCAAAATATTTCTAAATACAAACTGTCAAATTAAAAAAAAATAGCGAACAACTGTTTTGTTAAAAAATTTGAAATGAATGATACCTTACTTTGTTACAATATCAAAACTTTAAATTATATTATTGAAATCAAAATGTATGACAAAGTGTAACAA
>QDEB01093158.1:2801-28545 GCA_004193795.1 Asbolus verrucosus | reverse complement strand
ATATATATATATATATATATAAATGTAAATAACTAATTTTTCTTTACAAACTTCTATTTTTTTTTAACACGGGATATTCGTCCATTGTGGACAATCTTTATCTTCCTGTTGAGCGCCCACAATAGAGAACCAAGTATATAAGCCGGTGTCCTCAGATCGCCGTGATTTAAAGAGGACGTGTACAGGACGTGGAATGGTGTTGGATTCGTGAAGCCTAAGGCCTCACTCTCTGTGTGTTCGCGCGTCATTGGCCCCTATCCTGTTACGGGCCTCCGTATCGCGATGCACTTTTCCGTCGAAATCCGGTCCTTCGAGTCGGATTTTGCCCGGTCCGAAGGGTCGCGACATAAGCGTCGGATTCGCCCCGTGACTAATAAAGGAAAAATGTCGCCGGTAACCTTTTAATAACAACAGTAAAACATTTCCAGCCGTGAGCAGTATTTTTTGGCCTTTTCTTATCACACAATAACGTTTCGTCGCACGTAATCCAAAGCTCAACCCCACACGTTTAGCATATGTCCGAGGCAAAGGTGAGTCTGGAGCGTTCACCTTTCGGGAAAAATTAAGAAATTTAGTAACATGTTACATGAGACGCGTGAAAAAAGTGGGGGCGCCTTCGGGGTGGAAGCGAAAGGTGGAGGGAGGGTGGGGGGAGGTGAAGTGAATAGACGGAACGAGGAGGACAATCCTCGAAAGAAATGCTAATCACGGCGCAGTAGTCGCGCACTTCGCTCATTTATCGATTGCTACGTGACAACTCATTGCAGCTTTTTAGTTTTACTGAAGGGAATTGCTTGCGATTGCTTTCTTCCATTTGATGAGTTTTTGAGAATTGAACTGAAAAGAAAGCGCTAAAATAATGGACTCTCAACGAGATTTAATGCAAGCGCTTCCGGCATGTCCCTCTCAGCTTGCTCTTCTCCTTCGGATGCCACTAGTTTAAATAAATTATCGGTGTGCGGCCGGAAGCGCGGCCACGTTCCATTTCCGTCGTTGCCCATCAGTTCTAGTGCATTGTCGTGCCTCGAAAGCGGCGAAGGTGACAATCACCACGACCATCGGCCGATCGGCCAACACGTGTGCTGCGCTCTGCCATTGTTCGACATTTTACGAACGCTCTTCAGGTGATTTATTGACGGAGATCGCTGATCGTGATCGATAATATGTATAATATATACAGGGTACATCTAAAAGCTGTAGCATAAATCGCATAGCTCATGCGTCAAATTTCACGTTAAACAGTCACTTTTGTTTTTGACGATTCGGGCTATCTACACTTGTTTTCGCAGTTTTAATTACATTTTCAACTGCTAAATGTAGACCAAAGTGCATCGTCTTTTTTTCGATCAAAAAATTTTGTTTTTCAACTGGGATGTAACTCACAATTTTTTTAGATGATATGTAATTAAGACGATAGTGCTAACCATGTATGTGTGAGTTATATTTTACATTTTCCAAAAGCTACAAAATGGTGTAAAGACGAATAATTTTTGGCAAAAATATTTATCATGATTTGATCGACAGACAAATAAAATTTGAAAGAAGTCGAATTGAAAGTCAATTTAAGTTGGAATAATGTATTTTAAAAAACGTTTTATTATAAAAGTAGCAAGGAAGTTCTGTAAGATGAAGATGGTGTCCTTCACCTCATGAGATTTTTACAAAATGATCAGTCAAATTTGAAAAGCAGTGCAATTAGAATTCAATCGAACAAACGGTTCAAAAATTGTTAAGAAGAAATTGACTATTTGCGGTTCGTTTTGAGTTTCATATAACACATTTCTGGAAAATAATTTTGATGTTACTGTTAATTTATGCTGCAGCTTTTAGATACGCCCCGTATAAAGTGAAGATTACGCGGTGACGGCCGTTATATTAAATAATTTCGTCGGGGGATTATCGGCGGAGAAGTGTGGGCGGAGGGGGTTTTTGTTTTGAGTTGGAGACAGTTTGTATTAAAAGGCAAATACTGGGAGGCATGTTCACATGGTCGATTCGTGGGGTCACGTACTGGACACGAACGTGACAGATCCTGCTCCATATTAGATTACACATCACAGATCTATCGGACACAACATTCTAATTGGCATTAGTATTCCTGCATTAGTACCATTATTATATTCGCACACAAATAAATTTGAAGGGGCTTTATCGAATTTAACTTTTTCGCACTTCCACTGTGAGCACGATTAGTCGATGTAAACGATGGAATCAAAAAAAATATTAATTAAATGCTCGACGGAGAGACACAAAAACATTCTTCATGCAAAATAAAATTTATTTGAAAAGTTGAAAAAGTTAGACGATATCCGATTGGGACTCAATACAAATATTCACATAGAGTTAGTCGACTAAAAATCAATTATCATTTCCAAAATATGACTTTTTTTTATCTTATTCTCGGTCAAATAAAACAATTTTAATGGAATATTCGAAAGGGGTATTTGTCGATGAACTGACTTGCTGTGATGTCACTGGCTTAATTCGATCTTCGCTAAATCTTTTCCTTTGTATTATACTTTGCTAAATTAGGTTTCTTGTGTGATGGTGCGTTTCTAGTGGAAGAATTTGCATTGCATTTGCGCCCATAAAACAAGGATATCGCAGAGGCGGGGTAAATGGAAGAGACAATAATTACATTGCCTTTATCGGTCCTCCGAGATCAGTTATCGGGGCAGGTTAAGCAGACGCTCCCCATTTTTGGTCACTCACCAAATAAACGCTCGAATAACTGTCACCGGAAACTTTTCCTTTATTGATATAAATCACATCCTCGCACAATACATGTAATAAACCGGCCGTTTTCGGAAGTATAAACGCGATATGCACACGATCATCTCCGTGTACGATCGCGAAAAACGCCCTCTATTTTTCGCATAAATCACCAAAACTCCCCGCCTAGATTATTTGCATTCAACAGAAAGTTGGCCATTTCTACAGCATGTGAGAGAAGGATTCACGTTCCGCAAAGAAACCTAAGGGAATGCAAAACGCAATGTAAACAGGACGAGGAATTTGAGGCGGCGGCCACGTTAATTATAAAACAAACGAATGTCTGTTTGGGGGGGCGGGGTGGCGGCGGCGGTTTCCTCTCTCTTTCTCCTCGTGTAATATGTAAAGCTTAGGAGGTAATTCACTGACCTAATCAGAAAAACGACTCTAACGAGCTGGCTAAGCGATTCGTTGCCTCCTATCCCTCGAAAATAATTAAAAAAAAAAAAAAGAAAACAAACGAAAAATTTTGCAACTCCCCTCCTCGCCGGAGGTGAGCAATTCGCTGACACGATACTACACCTTGTTCAATGACCTAAATACTGATTCAATTGAAACGAACATCCTTCCCATTAGCTAATAAATTAACATCGACTCGATTTTTTCCCGTTGTGTTCTCGGTGGTTACAGAACAATAAAACAATAATAAAACTGCCCGTAGCGATCTAGACACGAATCAATTATTAGCCAATATTCGTACAGGGGCGCAGCCGACAAGGACGCCACTGGTCGCTACACACACAAAAATGATCCTATGAAGACGTCATGATTTTCGCGGAACAATCGAGTTGGCCAGAGGCTATCCCAGCCACCTACGAGAGGGAGGTATTTAAAAGCAACAAAACAAAAAGCGATCGTGATCTGTTCACGCGTGCATGTACACGTAACACGATGGTCTTTGAATTAGTTTCGAGTTAGATTCGATAATCGATGTGAAAGTCAGTTTCACACAGGATAACCCTATTCGAGAATCGTGGAAAATAAACAAAAGGTTTCGGAGTTATATTGGCGGTTGATTGATGATGTCGTTAGTTGGTCGAAACATATTGCTTTTTTAAATATACACGAAATTCGACGGTGTCTTTAATTTTTCAAACTGGAAACGTTACGTATGGGAGAAGGCGAGTACAAAGTGGACCACACATTGTCCATGCTAACAATGATCCAATCTTTCTCATAGTGCAAGAGCACTTCTTTGTCGGAGCAGGCGGCAGGGGGTAGCACGCACTCATTAAATACGTCAAGTATGTGTTCACGGATGAACTTTTACAGTATCCTTCTTCCTAAGTGCGAATTTTTCTCAAGAAGAAGAAAATAAAAAGGTGAAATCCAATCCATTTTATGTGATACCCAAGAATTAATCTTATATTTCAGTGTATAAAATGTTTGTGAAATCTGAAAAATCTAAAAATTGTTTTGAAATGGAACCCTAAAACTGTAATTAATTAATTAAAACCTCTTTAACATTTGCACATTTTATACAGCGTAGGGCACGAAAATTTCGCAAGTAAAATACTTAATTCTTCACATATAGAAAATGCAAAAAATCAGTTTTTTACATTTTTACATTTTCTGCATGTACTGCCAAAAATATTCTTTATGTGTAAATACTTAACACTATTTGCATATGGTGAAACGTAATTTATAATTTATAAATTTTCTTATGTTTGATTATAAGTAAAAAAGCATCTTCAAAGTATGTGTATGGGTGTTTGTATTTATTATTGTAGTATTTTTGAATTTTTTATCCTTAACAAAACGATCCATATCGATAACATTCTCGTCTATTTTAAAATTTCTTTGCTATCTTTAGCAAACAAGAAAAATGATTTAACGTCAGTTGCGATCTCATATCAATCGAAACTAAATCTTTCGGTTATAAGATTCAGAAAACTTTAAAATTAAGTTGCTTCCATGTTCAAAAATCTTGTAAATGAAAATCAACCTTCTTTTTCTTTTTCAAATGATATTTTACTTTTGCTTAAATTAAATTTCTTCAAAAGTTTCAAAATTCATTGAAATGAAGGAGCTACAACCTAATATTTGATGGTTTATAACTAGGGCCCGGCGTTAGCGAGCCTTTCTTAGTGTCGCTACGAATGCAGCAGGTTCAAGCGCTTGGTCGCATATAACCGTTATATGCGATGTCTCTCAACAAAGACAGCACTTTTAGATATTTTTTGAATTTACTCCAAATACGACAAAAAAGGCATTTATAAAAACACTGGAAAACAATTTTTCACAGGTTTTATTGTTGTACGTAGATTTTGCATTCGCGCGTTCATATTGTTCAATTGTTGGATAATACGTGTTCTTTAGGAAATATTCTTACATTTCTTTTGGAATTATTAGTAGAATTGAATAATTTCAATATGCAGNNATTATTGTAACTTTCGGACTAATATGCAAACATTGCGATCGACGCTTATGAGTTGTAGCGATAATGTCGTCATCTAGACGACCACGTTTAGTACAAACTAATTGTCCACGGCACAGGACAGTGATCACTGACATGACCGATTGTCTAAATGGCTCGAAAGTGCCGAGGTCTGTTTATAACACCTTTCGGAAGCAAAAAATGTTATATTCGCATTTCTACTTCAAAATTATGAGGCAAAGTTTCGGTCACAATTTAAAAAAAAAAGTATTTTAAGCAACAGAAAATCAATAAAGGAAACCCGAATGAAATTACAGAATTCAAATTTAAAAAAATAATGAAACATTATTAAAAAAAAAATTAATTTTTTGTAGCAATTGACTCGAAATAAATGTAAATATTTTAATGATAGATTCCTCATCAAGAGTGGTTATGAAAGTTGCAGTAGTATTATTCTATCTTTTTCCCTGAGAGAGTTATAGCAAGGAAGCTACTTTTCATTACAACTCTGTAATCTTAAAAAAAATCTTTCAATTTTCATTAAAATCTTTGTAACATCGAAATAAGTCAATCTAATATTGGAATTGGTTTCTTCCGGGTCTTGCCGCGTGTTTTCTTAAAGTTGAACTTTGAACGCGGCAAGATCCGGAAGAAACCAGTTCCATTGACAACGGCCATGAAAACCTGCATTCAACAATCTGATATTGTTTGGTTAAAATTTAGTGACTGAAATGCCATGAAGTATACATCGATCATCGTTAATTCTTTCATATTTTGAGATATGTTCGAATCAAACATGAGTTATTTTTTTAAATAAAAAATATTTTTCCACTTACATGTCTGTTTTAAATTAACTGTGAAATGGTTATTGTAAAATTCTCAGTACATGAAATTATACAAGTATATACTTTTTTTTTGATTATTTCTGGAATTTTAAAGTAATTCAGTTTAAATTCACTCGATTTGAAAAATGTTCAATTCACCTATACAAACAGTATCTGCGTGTAAAGAAAAGCTTATCAATTTTCATGATGACGATGAGATGAAAAGCACATTTAGACGGAATCTCTTGACAGAATCTCAATTAAGAACAAATTAGAAACGAGCTTATTCGTCCCTCTGGCAGAATATTCTTTTTCGGTTGTTGAGACCAGTTATCGTAAAACCATCGTATCCGTGAAGAAACGAAAATTATTTTGGCGATTAACCCCCCGGCCGCAGCCTCCAAATTAGTTGAGCTTATTAGTTTCCCTTTCGCCCCTGTGTACTTGCAAATCTCCCACATATCGCCAAGGCAATCTTGCCCTTTTGCGATCTCTTTAAGGCGACAAAAAGCTTGCCACCAGAAAAAATGCACTCTTCTTCAGCGTTAGACCCTCCTTAACACCGTAAATACCTGAAATTTCCCGCGATTAGCGCAGAGTCGTCATTGGGGTTTTGTGAATTTACATACTCATTGGCAGCATACTCGAACCTCCCGGCATATACATATTACATTAAATCGAAGAGGGCGTAGGAAGGCGGGGGGTGTACGGTTGCGGGTTCCGAAGGGTTACAGGGGTAGTTTGAGGGCTGAAGCAGGTCCAGCAGCACGTGCGTGTTAACCACAGTCTAACATCCTCCCACGCAACCCTTGTAAGGAAACAACACAACTACTATATCTAGCTTTCGTTGTCCTCGAGGAACTCGAGGATTCCACCACGAACCCCACGAGGGCGAGCGTCTTCCGTTCGCCGGTTGCGGACGTGCTGCAGAAGAGGGTGGTGCGGGAAAAACCGCGTTTGGCGGGTGGCGATTGTACAATTCGGACGTCTTGTACTTGACGCGGACCGTGGTGGAATTCGTTCGTTGCGGGCGGGGGGCCGGGGAGGTTTAGAATGTCCATAGGGAAGCTGTTGGGGGTGGTGGTGTCCGGGTTGGGCCCACTAATAGCGAAGCACACACGCACAGACCGAGATCTGGAATGGAATCAATAATCCACATTAAGGCCCGAACAATGCTACATCTGCACACGCATTATACATTCATATGTACCACCCTCCCCTAAGAAATTCAATATCGGGCTAATTTATAGCCTCGTCCACGAGGGTTTTCTCCTTGTTTTATCCTTACGCATTATAGAGTCTTCACTGGACTGATTAATAATTTGCGATAAATAAATTGCTCTGACACGTCCATTATCCGACACATGCATGCCAGAGGTACATAAAAGATAAACTTCACTCTCTTCTCACAACGAGCGTCATTTTTTCGCTTCTCTCTCTTGTTTTTATTATTTTCCTTTCGTAAACCCGATGATAACAGCCCCGTTCACAATTTTTTCTTTAACACCGCGCATCCTGCAAATTGTAGTGTTTGCTCACGACCGTTTCCATCGCCTACTATTATCAAACAATTACTTTTATCAATATTCTAGCCTCATTTGCTTCATGACTAGTTACGGCATAACGGACACGCTCAATTTGTTCAAAACGTTCCTTCCATACGGCCACTTTCTCTCTCTCTGACACGTTCGATTCTCCGAAGAATGGGCGACGGTCGCTAATAAGATTCATCCTGGCGGACGTCGTCTAGGTGTTCATGTTCGCTTTCAGGACCATTTTCTTCTCACAACATTAAAAAATTCATTAACGCCCTATTCGACGAAAAAGTTGCTAACACTACCACCTTACTAAAAGAGAAATGTAAGCGTATTTTTATTTTCAATTCCAAGTCAGTTACCGTTGCAAAAATTCGATTATTTTATTAGATCACCTGTTGTACAGGTGTCTCATAATTATATGTCAGTACCTTCTGAGATGATAGAACACGAAAAATTGAGGGGAGACTTTCATAATTTTTTTTTAAGATGGCTGCTGAGGAAGTTACAGTTTCTCAAAGTAAGTTTACTTTTATTTGTTGTGAACTACAAAGTTTGGTATTTTATTTTTTTAATGCGGATTCCTTTTTTTGAAAAATTATCACAAAAATACCCTTATTTCAAAAGGATAGTTGTAGTGAGTAAGACTGCCCCTATTAATTCGTTACGTATAGATATTAAGCATTTATACTGCACAATATTTTTTCTTCTCAGTTTAAATACAAAAAGTCTGGAAGTCGAAGCGTGTGGATCTTTGAATTCTGTGAATGTTTGATGTTTGGTGGATCTTTGACATGAATTAGACAAAGCAGTTTTAATGTGGGTGCAGAATCTGCACCTAATATAATAGTGCACTCGCATTATCTCATTTTCATGTGAAAAAAATAGACTTTCTTGTTATCAGTCTGCATACCAATTTTGCCAAGTTAAAAGATGTACCGCTCCGAAAATAAATCTGGAGTGAAAAAAACATATAGGGTCATTATAAATGTTTGTAGTCAAAGGCATCTGTAAAAAAATCTTGTTGCCGCTGTATAATCATAATGATTCGAATTGTTTATTATTGATATATAAGAACACGATTTGTCATTATACTGGATTGAAGGCTATGTTAAAAAAAATTCTTTGAATTATTAATTTTAACAAAATAGTGTGCATATTACTTAAAAGAAAGGTTGTTCATAACATTGTAATAAAGTAAGTAGAGAAGTAATTGAATACGAATTCGACAAAGAATTCGTACACAAAATTTGAACTCGATAGGTCAAAGCGTTGTCAAGTTATCGACGTGATGTCTTAGAAGACCAGCGAGCGAGTGAGGGATATGGATAAGAACAAGAGCGCTTCTCGCTAATGCTCGTGCACTAAAATCATTATATTTTGGAATGTTAAATTCAAATAATTCGAAAACGGTGCGTCTTATCGACATTTAACAAGAGTATATTCTTTATTTAGTCTTTAACTTAAATTTATTTTACGTAATTAATTAAAAAAAAGGATTGTCAAAAATAACAGATTACTTCCTATTATGATTGAAGCAAAGTGTTGTTATCATAATTGATTACCATAAATATTTCTATTAGAAAAACAAAATATCAAAATTTAGTCGTAGTTGAAAATATATCACAATTGTTTAAAAATAAATTTTTGAAATTTGGTAAACCGTAGTGAAATCTTTTGAAACTATTTTATTATTTTGAAATCTTGATGAAATTTTTGAGATTATGAAATTACAAAAGTTTCACAAAAAGCTTTAAAATCCATAGTCTTCTTCTTATTATTATGATTATTTAATCAAAGTATAAAAATAGAGTGATATAATCAAATCTGTAGCATTCATTTTATTATAAAAAAACATAATTATGAAAGTGTAAATAGAGATTGAGTGTGATAATAATTTTCAATACTCATATAACATTCCACTTCCGGCGAATGAGTCAGAATCAAAGTAAATTATCGCTTTAGTCGTTTTTGCGAGAAATTCAAATTCGCAAGATATAAACGAATTAAGAAAGTGGAGGAGAAATTCACGGTGAAAAAACCTCTTTCGAAAAAAAGTGCCGGAATCGTGAAGGAATAAGAAATACTAATTATCGCACAGAATACAGATGGAAAATATTCCCTGGTGTTTATTTTTTCGCTGATTTTAATTCAACATTTCATGAGAGTCACTGGTTTAGAGGAATCGATTTTTATGAGACGTGCCATCTGTAATGAGACATTCATTATGGTAAACCGTGTTGTAAAAAGCAAATGGCACTTTTCTGCTCTGAATGAGGCGATATTGCAACTGCGAAAGTACTATCCATCAGTCAATCAACTGTACACGATATGGGAACTGAAACCGTGCAATGACTTGCAACTGCACCGTAGTTTTAGAAACTACACTAGAGCATTCACTCAGAAAGAAAGACAGACAAAGATTACAACAACAATAAAAGAAAAAAATTAAACAAATAACCCGAAAATGTTCGGTTGAGGCGGCTGTGCGTGAAGAATGGAAAATCCGGAGCTGGATTGACGTCACTTGACTTTTTTTTCGGAGCGTGTGTGAGAATTTCGGAGGCGTTCTTTCGGAAATTTAAATTCTAAAACATATCTCGGCAGATCTTAATTTAGAGAAACTAATGAGTAACATTTCGACGAAGTATTCATAATAGCAGATATCTCGGAATAGTTAATTACCAAAGCAAAGGCTGCTCGATATTAAAATCGTAAAATATGCATTAATCCTGAGAGGCCCAAAGTTTTATGAAGTCCATGTGATAAAATCAAGGCGAATAATAAAATTGTGCGTTGGATCGAGAATAAGGCTTTATATAACTATGGTGCACGGGCATGGAGGGTGGCTGAAGAGATTTTTGTGCGTGCTCTCCTTAATTTCCTTCGGAATACGTGAAGACGATGAATTCAAAACAGTCGCGAGGATAATAAAACGAAGGGGGTAAAGTTATTCGTATTTTAGAAGACGGGCCTCGACGGTTTTGTTTGAAAATTATTTCGCACACCGACAACGCTCGCTGAATATTTCTTCGGACGAATTTCGACATGTAACCGGAAGAATCCGGAAAAAACAGGGCTGCAAAACACTCTTTGTCCATAATTAGTTTAGTGCCGTTTCCACATATTTGCGTATTGTCGAAGGCAGCAAAAACAGAATTAGCTATAATGGTCAGTGGTAATGATGCCGCGCCGGAGCCGATTCTGGTTTAATTAGAAAACAAAACCGTGAGTGAGTGAGGCGGAAGTAAAGAATGCTGAATAGGAGGAAGTTCAGTGGGAAGGGGAGGAATTAACCTCGGCACGTATTTGCTCGGAAAGAAGAACACGTTACATTTAACTCACCGATACTTTGTAAATAATGTACCAGCAATAATTTCCCTATTAATGATCCTGCAGGATTCGCCATTACCGCCCGAAAGCTTCGATTATTTCGTAGGGCATCATCACTTCGCGCTGGAAAAAGACGACGAATGGAAATTTGCATTTCGACGGATTTCGCACAAATATGAACAAAACAGAGAATGACGATGATTTAATTTTCTTTCGCATGCTTTGTGAAATATTCAAAGCGATACCGAAACGAACCTAAAAAGGAATGTTTGGCAACGTCGTCGTCTCTTTCGCTGCTAAATTAGAAGAACGAAAAAAGAAATCATTTTACTGACATCTTTGCGAACATGGTGACCACTAAAAACAAATTAAAATGACTACTGCAGCAACAAAATCTCTAGAAAGCGTAGAACTTTGTAGTTATATATTTTTCAATTACTCAGGTGTAAAAGTGCAAAGCGATTGTTAAAATAAATCAATAATAATAAAAATATTTAAAATTATATTATTTTTTTTAATAACATTTCAATTGATGCTCGGATTGATGTTATTGTCAATGAAATCGAAGTCAAGTCTGTTATCCTGTAAATACTGTTCCGCTTGTGGTATTTGCTTTTTAGAAAGGAAAAATTACATTACTGTTTTGGATTTTGGTACGCAGACACTTTAGTTTATTGAACAAATCGCGCTAGTTCTAAATTTAGTAATTTTGTAAACTGGATTAAGAATTAAGAATTCAATAATTTTATTTCAACTGGAATTACGTAACAGTACCGGAATTAATCACAGTAATGTTCAAAAAAAGGAATTAAACCCAACTTAATTAAGAAAAAGTGTTCCAGTAATGGTGTCCTAAGTACTAAAAATTTCATCACTTTGATTTTAAATGAAGTGTTTAAATATTGATTATTTCTGTCAATTATTGATGAACAAAGTTTCACGAAATTGTGATGAAATCGTCTGAACTTACTGGACGAAAAAATTCAATTTAGAATAAAGATGTGCCCACCGTTGTCAGATTATCGTTGATTTTTTTCTCGTTCTATTAAGCCATAACGTGAAAAAAGCACGTCATATCCGTCGCAACAGCGCTACCAACCTTGATTCGAACGTTGCAAAAAATCGGCGTGTAACAAATTCAAGATTGCATATGTGTGTGCATTTTATTAATGACGGACGGAATTTATTTAAGTTTTTGTTTCTCGACAGGAGGTCTTTTCAATTACGATTTCTTGATTACGAACCTTGCCATCAATGCCACAGTGTAATTTTTTTCGTGGGCCCCCACCGCATCTCCCCCCTCATATTCCCTCATGCATAACACAAAAAACACAAATCCAATCCGAGAATAAATGTACAATATTGCGTTAAAATTTGATAAGTCCGGAGACATCAATAAAAGTAACAATTAGAACAACAGACCGCCACCGGTTTTGTTATATTATACGAATATCGACGGTGAATAATTCATTTTCATCCTTTCGGGTAATTTAATCATAAAGAATAGATGGGTCGAACCGTGTATACACCGCGTTCTTTCAAACATTTAAAAGACTTTTAAAAGATATTTAATTACAGATGGCATGCGAACAGTGATACATATCCTCGGTAATATTTAATGGACCGTCGGGGCGTCTACCATAAGTATACATTAAGGGAAATTACCCCCTTGCTTAATAACTTGTAGAAGCAACTACATTAGTTTTATTCTGAGATAACCGAAGCGACGTAGCCGATTCGTATGAACGTGGATAAGGCTCGATCTTTTACGACGTTTTTAAGAATACATACCCTCTTACATGCGATCTTCACCGTTTCAACACCATTTTCGGAGATTTTATTAGCCCGCGATGTTCACTTCGCAAATTCACAACTTCACTCCCGGAAAATTCTGACGATAACAAAATTTATTCTTTATTCTCGACGGTATGGAATTAAATTGAACATTATAACATTATTTTGATGTCCATTTCGCAAAAAAAAAACCTTTAAAATTAACAAATTTTCGTAGTTATTGCTTTTGTTAAACATTCCTACAATAATATTTAATATATATTTTTATTTTAAAACGACTTTAACAATAAGATAAATTTCAAATAAAAACAAAAAAGATGAAAACTAATGTCAATGATAAAGCAGTTTGTTCTTTTAATTACTCGTTTAATAACTATTAAAAAAAGGAAATTTTAAATGTTTCAATATTTTTTGTAATAGAAGCATATTTTACACAGAATTGCAATTTGTAACAGAAAACTGTCAGCAAAAATTTTGCGAAGATGAAAAATTATAAAACTGTTTGTCATTGACTAGAGTATCTCCCACGGTAAAGTACTTGTGTTGTAAACTGCATTTTGAAGTATTTTCAAAATTTACATTGACCCCACATGATACAACGTTTATTAAATGTCGTAGTACTATAAATATGGGACAAAGTAGTCTTTTATCCCAATTTTTTCAGTTTTCCTTTTCCTTAAAACTGATAATGTACGAATACACGTTAAAAATTAAATGTCGACGGGAAGCACCATTTCTAAGTTATTTAGGTCTAAACATTTTAAAATTTCATTACACATCAAATTTATGAACAGAAAAATTAAATTTCGTAAAATAATTCGAGAATGGTGTAAAACAAGAGACCGTGATCATTGTCCTAAAATAATTATATAATTAAATCCTTCCACATAACATTTAGACGACACAACATTTTCCTTTTAATTTAAGCACAACAATATATTCATTTCGAAATCCAAATAATTTGGAAACGATGCATTTTATTTATATTTCATAAGACTATCTTTTAGAAGAAAAAAGGTCGGTCATCTCTAAAACATCATTATTAGTTAAATTAAGTATTTGTTAAAGAAATTAAAAATCAAAATTTGAAAATACAAGTAACTCAACTGCCTATCTGAGGAGCTCTAACGCCTTTACGTGGCATCTTAGGACAATAGGTTAAAGAAATGATCATCCTTACCTTATGATATATAATTATGAGACGCCTGTATAATTTTTCCTTAAAATGTTTTCTCCTTCCCTCCTACAAAGGTAGCTTTAAATTCTTCATGGTGTGATTTGTTGTGTACATTTTTGTTCTTTTTTCTAATTAAACTATCATTAGAATAAATCAGTTGTCCTAAGATAAAATACTATTTTCAGATAATACCTCGTTAAATAAAAAATTATTAATTTTTGGCTGTAAATGACCATCGGAGAGAGAGAAGACTTTTTTATCAGAGTAAAATAATGATCACAATAAGTGTAGAGTAGGTAGATTAGCACATAATTTCAAAAGATTCGGTACAATTTTGTTAACATCAAGAAAAGAGTGATCATTATAATCGTATATCTTCACAGAGGAATTTTGATGGAAGTTGGTACAGAAGCGAGCTTTCTTTAAATATATTTTGTAAGAAGTTAGGTGTGGAGTTAACATTTCATTTGTATTCACTGCTTAACTTTTTGTCAACTTCTGACATGTTTCTGTCGTTATCGGGGTCGATCGAAACCGATCGGAATATGCTACAAATGATGTAATTCAGTGAGAGCTTGTTGTTGAAACGTTGTAAGTCGGCCCTCCGTCTCTCTCGCTCCGTGTGTATGTCGTTTTTTGTCCGTGTCTCGGACAATGCATTTCTCCGCCGCTGATTATCGTCCCATATCTCTGCGTGTACATCGTCGTCCAAGAAAAGGGGTTGGGAGCGAGACAGAGAGACAAAAGGGCCATGTGCAGGAATCATACAAAGACACAGTGCGGGCGGGCGTAGCGCAAGCAGCTTGTACACTCGACGATGATACAATGGCTTGTGTATATCTGGAGGTCACGACTGCTCCTAGTAGGCTCTCTCATAGGAACTAATTACAATGTATGATTAATTATCGGGCCACTGCAGAGCAAGGATGGCCCATAGCGTGTCCGCCCGGCCACCGCGATGTCTTACTGCAGGCCTGCCAACCACTGTCTTAGCTTGCTAATGTCACCAGGCGACGTTATATATCGTCCGACCTCAACCCGTTCGGGCCGTATCACAACAACGGACCGAGGAAGGTCGCCGTCCAAGGTTTTATATCTCCGGAAAAAATCGAAACGCTCTTCCGCGCGGCGAACCGTCCGGAATTTTTGGATTCGGCGTTTTTCTTTTCGGCGCTGCCGTCAAAAGTGGCGTCAATCGAACGATTGGATGTTTCGCGATATCGTTAATGTAAATATTGATTCGTATTCGATAATTTCGTGTATGTGCGGGGGACTGGTTTGCGTGATGAGCTTTGCAGTATGTCCTACGGCAAATGTAATATCTCCTTTATATAACACATCCTTCGGCCAGCACACACTGATTTCCATACTGACTGATGTTAGTTAGCCCTTCCATACTGTTCCTGGTACAGTCGCTTGCAATTTCAGACATCGTCAGTTTGTGTAAGACGACAGGTACAGTCCGGGGCAAAATCCAAGTGGGTCGTTATCGGTTTTACATAACGAAATTATTCAGGGAAACGGTTCACGATGTTTTCTCGAGAATATTCTCTTGTCAAGAACAGTTTTAAGAAGATAGTGATAGGGTCATTTCACTCAAATTATAATTAAACCCCCGCAGTCGCGATATTTTGGAGTTAGAAAATCAGACTTGGAAATTTCGAGTAATGTTAAAATTTAAGCAATCATTTCGATGTATTAAGGATTTTACTCGTTTTCATGCGGCTTTACTCTATTGTAAACGAACCTTCTTTCATTGAAACGTCATTTCTTCGCAGTTTTCGACATATTTTGTTCCGAATGATTTTTTTGAAAACTTTTTCCTCTGTAGAATCACTCCACTAATTCTTTGAATTAGTTTTCTTTTAGTATTTTACTTAATTACATGACTTCCATTATAAACGAAATAATGATTGTTAAAATTCGTTAAAGTACAGTAAAATGTCATACAGACATGTTATTTAAAATTACACTCTGAACCCAAATGTAAAATGTGGCAGAGAAATTTGAATTTTCTTATTTCATCAATTTTTCTTGAGAAAATACACTTGTTTTTAAATTTTCATTTTTTTGATGAGACTCGATCTGTAGAGTCGGTATAGCTTTTTTTAACAAATTTAATACAAAAATGACTTCATATTTGTTATTTCCGATACCTACATCAGTAAAAAATGAAAAGTGAAAATATTGGCCACAGACAAATTTTTAAAAATATTTGTGATACGGTGCAGATTTTTTGGCGGACACTGCCCGTCAAATTAAGAATTTTTGACAATGAAGAGAACTGATGAAAATAATTTCATCTCTGTGGGTACACCTACTTTAAGTAGAAAAAAAAAAAAGAAAAAGAAAATGTAAAATATTTCAGTTTGTTCCAATATCCGAAGGGAGACGGTCATTATTCTGACTCACCCATGTATTAATTTAAATCATGGAAAGATGTATAACACTTCTGAATTTCTTTCCTAGAACTACAAATGCAACATTTCAGGACTGAAAAACTAAAAAGACTTGCACAGAATGGAAGGTTCTTTTGGAAAGATTGTGGAGAGCACGGCGAGGGGTGTGTGTCGCTCGAGAGCGGTGAAGTGTCAAAATTTTGATAATAAATTATCGGCAAACTCCGGTAAAAATCCCCGTCCTCACGTAACACACTTTAATTACGTTAGGGGTACAATATTAGTACGGACATTTAAGACGGACTGAAGAGACGACGTGCAGAATATATAATCGCATGTGCTCGCTACCTGATTCTGATGTCTTCTCTCCCCTAAATTCGGCATTAGCGCTCCGGGTTCCGGGCCAGATTTATCACCTTTAATCCCGTCATTGTTTTTATTTTTCTAGTCGGAATACGTGTGTCAGTTTCGTGTAATTTCGGATTTGTACGGCAGATTAGCCGCGATGGCAATCTGTACGTAGAGAAGGCGTCACCGAAACTCACAACACGTGTTATAATAATGCATGCAGTGCGAAAGAATGCAAATAGCCACGTTGGGACTTATTAGTTCCATCATCAACGAGCGTTTATCTGCGTTGTCCGTGGCGGAGGAGGGAGTCGCACCTTAAGGCCGGGGCCCACAGGTCAGGATCGCGCGCGCTTTATAGTGTCAGAGCTTATACACCATTATTAGAGTCTTGTAACCGCCACTTCCAGACTTTGTCTACGAGACTCGTTCTGTTCTGGTATTTTATTTCATTTATAGATAAATCAATTTTTCTCTGTTGGTTTATAAGCGCGCGCGTTATTTGCCGATCTTGAATTTAGATTATGGAAACGTTCGGAAAGTTACACGTTTAATGAACACATCGGAATTTTCATTATATGAAATGTTCAGATTTAACACGATAACGAGCTTTTCTACATTGCCACGCTCTGATTCGTCCATTGCGCTATGGGAAAAAAGCTCATAAATTCGATTTGTGGATGTTCGCTTCGATTTAACGAAATCAAAACAGAAGAATCATAAATAATGTCAAAGGAAAAAACCAACAGGAACTCGCAGGATTCGTAGAATTTCGAAAACGGTTTGGCTTAAACGCACCATTTTGCCTTTTCTGTGTAAAATTATAATGGTACAAACAAAAAGGAAAATTAATAAAGGTCGAGCCGGCACTCCCGGAAAAATCCGGTGATGTCGATCAGATGCACGCCGACCCAGTTACGAAAAAAATCCGCTCGGGGTGCGATCACCATTATTGACTCCTCGCGCTAACATTACGGCATTATTACAAACTAAGTAATAGTTATTGCAGGCCGTACTTATGTACCAACTACTTATTACACTTAACTTTAACGCTCATCTCGTCGAGTTAACCTCCGTCTTGTTGCTGTAAACATATTGTGGAAAGGATTATCGCACCGCTGAATTATCTACTTGGGGCATGATGTTGACTTTTAAATAAACTGGAGCATGTGCGAATCTTGATAACAACATTAACAATTACAAAAGTCAATTCCGGCGCAGACTTAAGCTTTATTACCCACGATAAAAGTCAAAGATTAATTTTTATTTTCGAAGTTGGCAATAAAATTCGATCAAAACTAGCGATGATCGATGACAATGTTGTAATTTGGATCCACATACAAAGAAGTAATTCGGTGAAATCCATACAGCGCGCCCCCACCCTTTGTCCGCCATCAGCAGTCCGAGAATATCTCCCAGTCCTCTAATCTGCATATACCGGAGTAAAAACCTCCGGCAGCTTCCTTGGAAGACACTGCAAACTACTAGTGGTCCGAAGCATAACTAAGGGTTGTTTTAGGTTGAGCAATCCAAGGGTGGGTCCATTAATCTTGCCTCATTTCGGTCCCCCCATTGCATATTCACGTCCACACATCACGGATTGCTTCGGATGGGAAGGAAGGACCTAAACCAGGCATGCATGCGAAAGATTTACTTAAGACGGTGCCGCTCCGCTCTCTCGTCCTGGCGAAGGATAATTAGAAGACCACCGCACGATGCAGATTCGGTTAATTTCAGATAGCGCCCACTAACGTGTGTGTGTGTGTGTGAGTATGGAAGCAATCGATGTGAGCGAGGGACCAGCACACAGGGATGCGGTGCAAGATTAATGGGCCGATGTTGGGTTTAAGGAACGGCGAGGATTAACCGGAAAGTCGGAAGGTCTCCTCGCACCCACCCCGCGCTTTGATAAGAAACATCTTCATTTCGTTGGATCGGACCCTGTGGAAATTGAATTATTAGGATTTTTTGGGGGTAATTCGTCAATGACGAATCAGATTGCGCCATGGTCGAAAAACTCGTTTTCCTTTCTGTTCAATGATTGTTTCTTATCTTATCTCCTTACCTTTTCGATATGAAATCAAAACAGGAAAAGTTCAAACAGTGACATCTGACTATTGCACCAGCAAAATTGACAATTTTACAAGACATCAAAAATGTTACCTTGTGATGAAAACTCAAATAAACTATGGATAGAACTTTTTACATTTCTTGAAAATCTTCAAATTTTTACAAAAGTAAAATTGATGCGGATACTGATATATTTTAAATTGTGAAATTAGAAGAGTCTGTTTCGAGCAACTGTACCTGATGTTTCTAATGTTTCTAAATCTAATATTGATACTTAAAAGCCACAAACGATCACAGCAAAATTTTAAATTTGCAGTCTTTTTGAAATCCTTGACTTTTTTATATGTCTTTAAAATATATAAAAATTTTCAAAATCATGAATTGTTTGATTCGATTGTAGAATTACATAATTTTCATTTTCGAAACTCAAAATGAAATTGTCATCTGCTATTGGAGATTGCATTATCCATCAAGAGCTGGTATTTTTGGTATTTTTCTTCGTCAAAAATATCTATAATCATATTGTTATCAAATAATTAGGGCCAAGAATTACTCTAGCCGACGTCGTTCTTCAAGAATATTTAATTCTCAATCTAAGTTTAGTTTTATGAAATTTCTACATATTTCTATGTATCCAGATATTATTGTTGAAAAGAAATTATTTTTGTAAATAATGGTGTTTTAAATGTCTTATTTCGAAGGCAGATAATTTTAAATGAGATACAACAAATTCTTGGTTTGCGACGAAAAATTCAAAATTACGAACATGTTTT
Organism: Asbolus verrucosus; assembly: GCA_004193795.1. Lineage (NCBI taxonomy): Eukaryota > Metazoa > Arthropoda > Insecta > Coleoptera > Tenebrionidae > Asbolus > Asbolus verrucosus. The sequence goes on along the minus strand of QDEB01093158.1, from coordinate 9,143 downwards.
AGGACAAAGTCACGAACCTTATATCATCAAGGGTAAGTCTATAATTTCATACGAAATTTATAAAATTGCATCTTTCTCGTTGCCGAATTTTGTAAAAAGATAACTTATTAATAGATATTTTCTTAAATAATTTTGAAAATAACATTTTATTTGACAATAAACAACAAATTTTGAATGAAAACATTAAAATTTGGAAATAGTTATTTACGAAATCAGTTATGAAAAGTGCGATATTGTTTGAGCGAAGCGAGTTTTACAAATTACGCGAGTCAAACAATATCGCATATTTCATAACGTATTACGTACAAAACTTTATTTAATTCCGTGAGAATTATTTTATTCATTTTTTAAATGAGGACGTTTTTCACTATATCACAAAATCAAATGGGCCACCGCTACTACAGAAATAAGATTGCAATTGAAATTGAATGTTCACAAGTCATAATAATTCATTAATAATTCTTGAAAATGTCCTCAAACAACGATTTAGAAGTACCTTCTGCTATCGAAGACTCTGTCAATGCTGCCGTGGGTAGTTTAATATAGAAAAAGTCCAGAACTAGATACTTTATAGCCAGTTATGTAAAGTTATTACATAATTATTTACACAACTGTGTTTCATAACAGTTATGAAAAATTTGACTTTTCATAACATCAGAAATTGATGTAAAATGTGACTTTTCAAAACGGAATTAAATAAACATATGTCAATTATATGCTGGTAATATGGGAGGTTTCTTTAGAAGATTTGTATAGAACTAAATTCTAAATTTTTTGGCTAAAGATGATAACCGTTTCCATTGTTAATTAATTAAATACTAGATGTTTCAAGACGTTTTTGCTTTAGACTGACAGTGAGTTGGCGAAAATGTGAGGTGGCACTTTTTCNNTCAAAAGTCGGTGATTCTTTCCTGCAGCAAATACATTGTCCACAAAAATAACAAATTTAAATTTTTGTTAGACGTCACTGCTATTTGTCAAACTGCAATGTCAAAACCAAGATTCACTTGGAAGAAAAACGTCAAATCTAACACCTTCTCGTTATTTTATGAAATGGGCACGTTTAATCATTAGTCATCACTCTGTATCACGATATTAATTGAATTTTTTGTTTGTTTATGAGCTGCAGGACCGGATTAAGTGTTTCCGAATCGAGGCTGAAGAAGTTCGCCCCTTCATCATCAAGTGAAGGAGAACACTATATATCATAAAGCACGCATAAAAAGCTTGTTGTTTCCTCGTCGAATTTTTGGTAGTTTTAAACCGGAAGAGGGTCTTGATTTGTTATTTCGACCCTCCCGTCTCTCCCTTCAGGCGAAGGAGTCGAAAGATCGACAAGGACAACACCTTGTACATATTCAGTAGGACTAAGGCATGGTCGGTGTACAATCAATTCCTTATTCCGCCCCCGTCCCCGGTCCTTTCTGTAAGGGTTGTGTGTGGGGTTGGTGGGGGCCGGTCGGTCTGTCCTAGACCCCCGGCTCGTGTGTGTGCATGCAGATACGGCCGCGTATGAATCTATTGATTAGAGAGTAAGCAACTACCCTTATAGCATGTGGCCAGCAGCACCTAGCGTGGTCCTTGTTGGGTAACATATCTGTGCTGTACTCTGGCCGTTCCTACCCTCTAACCCTTGCCAGGGTCGTATTACAACTTGACTCTATCTCGGCCAGATACACATCCCACCTATACGTGAGTTATTACCACCGGATATAGTGCAGACATAAGCCAGGGCTGTCATTGTGCGAATTTATGTGTGCTAATTCTGCGTATTGATAGGAGGAGGGCCCTTTGGGGGCGCTCTTTTACTCGAGTACATCGCCAAAGGCCGACGCCACCACCAATTTGGATCGGATTTCGTTCGAGGAGAATTTTTATATATACATGTGTACGCGTCCGGAGGCTTAAAACAAATCCGTTTCAACTTCTCTCTTAATTCCGGGCATAATCCCTCTCGCCGTACAGAAAATTAATTTTATGTATAGGGATGATGTGTTTCCACTCAAGTTATTCGCCGATAGAAATTCACATGTTAGTCGAACGTATAAACTTTAAATAATTGCTCCTTTCGGATCCGGATCGCTGGAAAAAAAGCAGCGGCTCGTCCTTTTCAAATTACAATTAAATTATTCCGGTGTTTTAATTAAAAACACATAACACTGAAGCGGATATTCCTAATTGGACATAAGATAAACAAAGCTAAGCAACGTTGGGTGTCCCCCCTCCTGGCCCCCTTCTCTTTATCCCAACACCTGATACAAATTGCCAACTTCAAATTAAATAATTCCACTAATATTGTTTCGGGATATGCATGACGCATTCCGGTCAGGTTTTAACGACAAACGTGAAAGTTACTGCACAACCTCGTTATTTTCATTCAAAAATTCGCAACGACGTTATACACGAGATGCTTGATCATATCACGACCGGATTTAATTGGACCAAATTAAATTCTATTCGATAATCACGGCGACTTTTTCATTTTCAACCAAATTATGTTTAGTTAACAAATATATAGATGCAACAATTAATTGTTGCCCCGAATAAGTTTTTACACTCTGAGATGAATATCGTTCAAGAGACTTTCTATTAAGCTAAATCGACGTATTTTACGATAAACTGCACCGTTTAATTTGACTGAAAACGATTTAATTGTAATTTGATTAATAAATGATTGAATAAAACTGAACGATTCAAAAACCGACGCAAATTATAAATAATTTAAGTTTTATCCAATTTATTCTCTCAGCTAATTAATTAATTATTGAAATGATTAAAAAATCGTTCTCATCTTATTGTTAGACTAATAAAATTTAATTAAAACGGATTAATTATTTGCTGTTATTGATAAACTTACAGTCTTACTCAGATCGATATGGAATTGATGATATTTTTACATATTTCTTTATTATTAATTTTGCATTGTCACAGTTGGTAATTACGGGGGGAACTTCATAAATGTGAACTTTTAAATTGTATGATTGATTAAGTATTTATTGATTTACTACATAAATAAAAAAGTATGAAATTAATTTGGATGTTTAAAGATCCACCCAGTATACATGACTCTTTCTGTCGGCATTAGCGTCTGAGCTTTAGCGAACGGTAAATGTGAGAAGAGGGTACCGAACATGTGGTTAACGATGTCTTTTCGAACGTTTTAAGTGAAGAGGGTTGACTAATGTTAGTGAGGAACAGGATACATTACCTAGTTGGTGGTTGTTTCCGAGGTGGCTTTTTTTACTTTCATTTTGTAGTGTGTTTGCGGTCGCCCCAACTATTCAGCCTGCTCCTTCCCGTTACGGTCCTGTTCGTTTTTCGAAAACTTTTACATATGGAACATATCGTCCGACACGATATGCAAAACGAATGACCGTGGGAAGTAGCGTTTACCAAACAATACCAACAACCGGATTCGATCCAATAATCAGGTAAATCACTCCGGTGTGTATACCTGAAACGCTTCATCCGCTCTCTCACTCTCGCTCGTGGCCATGCATCGGTGCATCGGTGTTTATAGAGTGTATTCCTCTTTAAAGTGTATGCAAATTCACTTTGCAATTTCTAATTTCTAAAACACGTAATAATTGCTTTCGATACGCCGGTTGACATTATTCGCACAGTTAGTTCGACGATGCTTTTAGAAATCGGATTTTACATGGGGATCGACTTACCGCAGTCAATTTACGGTTTCTATTATTCATACGTTGTTTTTGTGTGATTTTTGTTGAGGAATTTAATCATTCACCGACAAAAATAACCAGTGAAACTCTGCAGAAACCGAAATAAAAAATAAAATTAAATAGAGTAGCGTACACAGCAATTTAAATCGATTCCCGTTCAGTTTTACACAAATATACAGTGTGTTTTCGAAACATTTTCATGGTATTTTTGCGGTATAAATAGTCGAGCAATGTCGAAATTCATCCGAGTCCAATAAATTGACGAAAAAAAATGGATGAGGTTGCAGAGTAAGGCAGCATCTATAACACCGTTCTTATCTGGCGGCGATCTCTGAAAACAGTTCAATAAACCGCAATTTATCATTTCTTGCTTAGGACATTGTTACATTCGCAGTTCTCCACATTACCGAGCTTTATTTACGTCACACGTAACATAACCTCGATTTGAGTTGAACAGAAATTCTTCAGCTGCAGCAACAACATACACAAAGATCACATATGAACCGTGTGACCCCAAATAGAAATTACATATTACACGTACCTCTGCCTACGTAACAAGCAACTTTGAAGGAGGCTACACTCTAAAAGAAAAATTCAATAATAAATGATAATGAAACTTCTTCTGGCTGGAAGATTGGTCGTTGAATGTGTATTCATTCCTCCATGGGTTGGCCATTGCATTAGCGAAATTACAGTGTTTACTAGACCGTTTCAGAACGAGTTAGACCAATACTATACTTTATCATCTATCGTTTTATCTGATTTAATGTTTGATTTCGTATTAAGTACCCATTTTGCGTTCGACAATCCAATTTTTAACAACTCGATCGTGACACCGTTTCCATAGAGGAAGCTTCTAATTTTAACAATGGTCATTTTTGACATTATTAAATAATAAAATCGACGATTCAACGATGCAACATTCGATGCGAAATGTTAACCATCATCACGACGATTTCGTACAGCACATTTCGTCGGATCTCGATAACAGTGTACGCACCCATCACAATGGTGTTACACCCCGGAGTTGCATGTTTTGCAACACGAGAGTGACGTGCATGATCCAGAACTGCAGTAATTGCACGGTGCCCTCCTTCGGCCCCCCCAACTGCCCCGCAGGCCATCGGCGGGACGTACACACAAGGCCCGGATCACGAAACTAGTCCGGAGCGTGGTGCAATCGCACAACAACGGAGGCTAAACGAAAAAAAGAACACAACCGATTAGTGGCGCCGCTTAATATAACACTCGGCAAATTTGATATTCAATATATTCCATATTCGTCAGAAATTATAACGGGGCCGTTTTTTAGGCCGTTACTTCTTGAACGTGCCACTTTGTTAAACTATTGAAACAGGTCACAGTTTTAACACGCCCGGTGCAAATTTTCATCTTCTGGGTGATCTCGCAATCTACATCTGTGGCCGCGTGAAATATGTGAACAAAAGGAAACGCCGTGATATAACTTTATTACCACAATTTACAAATTTGGAAGAAATAACAATTTTTTTTTAATATCTCCAAAATGGTTGAAAATTGTTTTTTTTTTAAATTTGGTATAAGACTTCACTGCATTGTTATACATGAAATTTTAGCATATCATCAAATTCTCGTTTTGACAACAACAAAATTTGCCAATGTGTCTTTGAAATGTGCTTTCTATGACAATTGAGCAAAGGTGAAAAAAGTCATGTCTTCTCGATAAGAATAAACAGTTTCGCTCTCATAGCTCATTTGAATTTTGATGACAAAAGAATGAAGCTACACCTGTCAATTTTTTAATTGTCAAAATGAGATCTTAAAGAACTCTGCAATTTTGTGCGCTGCAATCGTTTTAAAGATATGACAAAAAAATTCCCTCAACCTTGAAAAATGCCAACTATTTTAAGAAAAGGTTTATAGTGTTTGTCAAAAGTCTGCACCAAATGCCAATAATTTGAGTTTTCAGAAATTCGCCGATAGNNTGTACTGGAAATGAGGAATACTTTTATAAAATTAGTTAAAATCATCGTTTTTTGTTAAAAAATAGCAAATCTCATAAGAATAATTTGTTTAGAATTACATTCTGAGCCTAAATATAATTTGACATAAAAATTCAAATTATCTGTTTTACTCACTTTTCTAAACAGTATATATTTAATATGTGAGTTATGGTTTTTTCGTGACATTACATTAGCATAGTTGCTTTTAAGAAAATTAACCTAAAAATGATTTGAATTAATTTTTAAACTCGTCAAATAATTTAATAATTACCTTTGCTCGTAATTGACACAATTAATGAAATCGAGGATTCAAAAAACTTAAAATACACCAAGATTAAACTATAATTTTCTAAAAAAATACTTATTTTAAAAATTTGTAGCAAATTTTGCATTTGTAAAATGTAATTCTGAACATTTCTTACAACATTTTGCTATATAGTTGTGGCTTTAAGGAATTTTAACAAAATATTCATTATTTTCGCTATCCCAAAAGTAATATTTAATTTTAGAAGCATCAGGAATTTTTGTTGCAAACCAGTAAACTCGAATAATATAAATGTTGGACCACATGGTATAGAATTTTTGACGGAGACTATCACGTCATTTTCAGCTATATACAGGGTGATTCACATAAAATTACAAGCCTGATGAACTCTGGATGCAGATATACAAATTCC
>QDEB01093130.1:0-26955 GCA_004193795.1 Asbolus verrucosus | reverse complement strand
AACCTGATGGTGATAGCGTTCTTCATAACGATGAAAAACGAATCGACGATTTTTAATGTTTTTCAAAAAACAAGCATATTTATTGAAAATGAAGATTGTTGCGCGTTAGGAACTAAAGTGGAGTGCGAGGTAAGTTCCAAATGCCAAAATAAGCTCAAAAAACGACTCCCAGTATTCATATATTTAGGGGTCTTTCCAACCTAGCCTTAAAAATGTTTTTATAGACGTAAATTTAGGTATAAGCATTCGAAAGCAAATGTTACATAATTCAGTACCATCAGTTTCATCCTCTTCCGGAGGTATGACGGTATCTTCAAATACAAGAGTTGTACCGCGCTGTTTCCTTTCTCTGGCTTCTTGTTGCCTTTCTTCGGGAGTTTTTATCGGCTTACATAACTGCTGCAGTTGCCTCAAAGAAATTCTTACTTCTGCTATTAATTTCTGTTTATAATTTCTCGAAGCATCACACTGCCTCTTTTTTTCCATTTCAGCATTGATTTGTTCAAGGAGCTCTTTCTTTCGTTTTTTATACCTAAAAGAGAAGATGTGAACATACGAAATTTGAAATACGTCAAAATTACTCTCCAGTGGTTTCAACCATTGTGTTTTTCAAAAGATTACTCATCAGCTCTGCATGGTTCAGTTTATTCATGATTATATCTCTATTGCGTTCGCACTTTTTGGCCAATGCAGTTAGACGTTTCTTTTGCTGAAGCTGCTCCTGCAAACTGAAAGAATAAGAATTAATTGAGTATATTAAGGGGAGTTCTTATTTTGGGTCACTTGGGATATATCAGTTCGAAGGTTGAAACTAGCGTAGTATTTCGCAAATATTTTAATATAGTTTCTATTTTAGCCAGATCTTTATATAATTCTTCAAAATCCTGTGTTTCTTCAACTTTTATTATGCATGTTGTCAAGTCACTCTAAATCATTAGAATGTTTAAATGAACAACAAAATTCACAATTTTTACATCTTTCCTCAATAAATGTTTCAAATTCGATTGCAGATTTTCAGCCTGCTCGCGCACCATGTCCAGATCGAGTTTCTGAATCCTCATGTCTTGAACTATTGCTTTCTTTAATGTTGCAAACTCCTGCTCTCTATCATTTTTATATTCAGTTGTTAATTGTCCTTGCTTTGCAGCATTTAAAATACATCTGCACTGGTACCAGTAGTCACTTTGAATTGTTTGTAAAATTCCATCAAAGTATAATGCATCCTTAAAAAGTCACATCATTAAACATTAATGGAAATGATATTAACGGTTTACTTTTTTCATGACATTAATTATTTGACCGTAAGTCTGTTGTATGGCTAAAGCTGCTTCCTTTTTCAACAATGCATCCTGTACCTTTCCAGTTATGATTTGGGCCTGTTTTTCTTCTTTTAATTTATCAAATATTTCATATTTCATACGATCTTGAAGCAATGCTTCTTCCAGCTATGGACAAAAATAAATAATATGTTGAATTATCAAAATTTATTAACACACTTTCAAATCCATCAACTGTTCCGATTTCAATTTCATCTGATACAGCAATTTATCCAGTTCTTTGCGTTTCGTAAAATTAAGTTGATGCACATTTTCAATCACTTTCTGAAAACAAAATCAATTTACAAATCAGAACAGAATTAGAAAACAAAGAATTCAACTTTTGGATCTGAATTTTGATAAGCCAGCTGCAGTTCTCTGTGTTCCGCGAGTGTGTTACGTAATTTCTGTCTGTCACCTCCGATTGCATTATTTAATTCGTGTCTGTCTGCTTCAATGGTATTTCGCAAATTTATAAGCCCTTTATATTGTCTTTTAGTGGCTACTGCAGTATCAATTTTAATAATTTCACGATCTCTTTCTGGAATGTATAAAACATTGACTCTGTAATCTATGCCTGGAGGAAGTACTTACTGTACAAATTTACCAGTCCTTTGTATTGTGTTATTTTATCTTTCGTTGTCCATTTGGTTGACGACATGCCATGAATCTTAACATTCTTGGCCGATAACGCGTTATTTGTCGTATTCATTTTGAAAAAGAAAAATAACTTCTTAAAAATAAGCAATAAAACTCCTTTCAAAAAACCTTCACTTTTCGACAAACTACTTGATCGAATTAAAAAATGAAATAGAATTCTAGAACATTTTTGTTTTATCCGATAACGTTCAAACCACCTAAGTTTATTTTTATAGTTATTGTTATTTATTTTTTGAACACAATTATGTTTTAAAATATAGATGAATTGTCGTTTCAGTATTTCGAAATGTTTAGTTCAGAAGTATATTTAATCAAAAACAATCTGTCCCTATTTCACATCCTTATCCATTAATGTTCTGTATCTGCTAATAACAGGCATTCGTTAGAAATGTGCAAATAAACTTGTCTGGTCTAACCCTTGCAATAATTAATTGTAATAAATACAAAAATATTTCATCCAGCTTCCCGCGTGTACTTTAATTGAACTTTTTACTTAAATTTTTACAGTCCAAATAATGTTAAAAAAATATTACCGTATTGTACAACAACGTCATGCACAACATTTTTCTGTTTACTTACTGATTAGTGTACTCAATATGTAACAGTTTTCTTACATAATCTTTGTTGAAATTTATTTCGTTAACGAATTTCTAACTATTTCTTTTTAAAACTTCAACTTATTCACTATTCTTCAAGAAACCTTCTATACTTCTTTTCAGATTTATTTTTCGAAAGTTTAATGTTTATTACTTCTTTCTACATTTTTACATCCCATTTATTATTTTGTAATTTTGTCTCATTTTCTTATGTTTCGAATTGTCTTAATTTCTCTTTTTGTTATTTTGATTATTGTCTCTCTCTTGTTACACACATTTTTTATTTTTCTCGTTAATTGTATACACTTCTGCATGATATTTACAATCATTACAAATGAATGGGTTATTATCTCCTAAGTAACAAGTATATTTTATATTCTTTTTTTTTCATGTGTTTCTTCTAACTTCCCTATTTATATGAAAAAATTACGTGACCAAATTAATTTCACTTCACTGTGTTTTGTCCGCATAATTTGACGATTTGACTGTGCGAATATTTTTCCACTTCAAAATTAAATTACATATTACATAATACTACATATAATTTATTAAATTATAAGACACGCTGCTTCTTCATTAACGACTGAGCGAATATTTCATTTTTCAGAAACGCTTCCTTCTTCCAAATTTTATTCATAATAATTGTTAATGATTTTTCAATGACATTTTGCGGAACATTATTCGTGCTTCATTTGTTATTCCTTTTATTTTAAACAATTTCTTGTTTTAATTTCTGCATTTGCGTAATTCTTCTTTATTTTTAACTTCTTGTTCATACCAATTTAAACCACCGGAATAACAAACAATAATTTAAACTACCATTTTTTCAGTTTTAGTTCATGAGCGCTTGTAAACATTATTATTATTTCCACATTATGGAAATTCATCCATCATACATGATTTGATTACTTCTTGTAGAGTAGAAACATAATTATTGCAATTTAAAAATTTTTTTAAGTGAAATCAAAGAATTCACACTGTCCTAAAAGTCTTTTCTAATTTTAAATCTTGTAATGAACAAGATTTATCGAATCAGTTTATTATTTTATGATAAAACGCAAACTGTTACACAGTCTGTGTATAATATCGTCGCTGTTGTGATGCAATAAGACTTTCACTAATGTAGTAAATGACTAATAATGTCGAAGAAAGGTGATGTAATCTCTTGTATAATATTATGCTGGGTTAGTGGTACATGTTTTACAGCCTCAGGAAGTTAAACAAAAGAGGTCATACGTATTGTAAGTTACCTATGGCAAACTTGTTATACAATTAATTTAATATCATTAAAAAATAGAATAAGGATATCAAATTATTTTTGTACAACACTGATTTTTTTTCATTACCAACTGGGAGTTAAAGGTTACTGGTATTTGTAAAATTCTACTAGGTAATTAATCCTATCTGGTACTTAAAGATGTTTCTAATACTCATTCATGTTGGTTTTATCCAAGTTTGAATCAATGAATAGCAATTACAGAAAAAAAGTAATAATATATGGTATAATATATGTAAAGTATAATAATTCTCAGAATGTAATTTCTCTTACTAACGTAAGAAAGTAGGATGCTGTACAATATGTGGCTGGAGAAAGAAGAAAATAATTCAGTTGTCATTGGTAGGGATGTCAAACTGCTGTAGACCTTAAATTAACATTCTTTGCAACCTTAACGTCAGTGTGTGTTTAGCACATTATATACGCGACAAGTGCTACTCTTACATCTTGTAAGTACAAATTAAAATTATTTTCAAAATATTTTTATTCTTTATTTTACTTATTTTTATATAATAATACACAATAGGTAGATACATACATAATTCATAATTACAATGATTTATGATAAAAGATACAAGTTTCTTTAGTTGTGAAAACTTTACAGAGAAACTGAAAGTCTTCATTTTTTATTTTTCATTATAGCGTTAGTATTGTTGAAAGATTATTTCAGTGAAATTTTGTAGAAGTTTTCAAAATTTCAAATCATGTCTTTGTTGTAAGAAACAAAAGTATAGAATTCTGTTGTTTGATCTAGCATTGAACTCTCCAATATTCTACATGCAGACAGAAAATCGGTAAGCCTCATATATAAATATCAATAAACTTTACACGGTAAAGTGCTTGTATCTTGCTCAGATTTTTTTAGTATCTTTTAGTGTCTACTTCCTCAAATATTTTTTGTTTTGTTACTCGATTGTTAAATACATTTTTCACTTTCATTTTCCAAACTGACTTATAAAATTTTAAATTAAGATTGAAATAATTATGTTTAAACAAAAATGTGTCTAAAGATTTTTTAAAGTAACTTTAAGCTAAACCAGTAACTAGTAAGTTATTTATAAAAGATTTTCCTTTCAGTAAAATAAATATATTAAATCAAATTTAGATAAGTTTCAGTAAATCCTGTTCTCTAAAACATTTTTAATATTTCCATTAACATTAAAAATTACGGACATGGTATCAAGAACAATTATTTTATTTTAAATAAATTACGTTTTATTTCCCAATTTGATCCAGTATTTAACAGCCAACAAAATTTACAGCAACTCGAAAATTTTCTTCAATGACTTCAAAATAAATTCTATTATTTTTATTTTGTATCTTTATTATCCCAGTCATCTAAAAATTTATACGGGTTAAAATTCAAAAGTTTTGCAAAATATTGCTTTACAAAATAGAATAGGCAGTAAAAAAAAAATATTTTCAAAATTTTAAAAATCACAATTTTTCCATCACTATTCAAACTCTAAAATACTGTCGATCGAAAGTTTTTACTTCCTGTCGGTATAACGATTAGAACATCCCTGACACGGTGCAATTTTTTGTTTCCTTAAACATTATAAAAACAATCCAATTCGTTTTTCTGTATAGAAAAATGTACAAAAAATGTTATAATGCAAAGCAAGTCTAAAATAGGTATAAGTCTCTATTTGTATTACTTTAATCTGTAAGAATTAATTAGAATACAGATAGCAGTTGATAAAAAAGTTAATGTCCACTGTTATTTTGCCCTGAAATGTTGAAGTTATTACGTAACAGAAGTGTTTTCCTTACGTGAGATAAACGTGCAATAGTAAACTGAAGAACAAATACAGGAAGTATTAATTAGCTAAATAATGACTTAACGGACTGTATTGCTTTGAAGTTCAGGCACCTGTTAATAATCGACTCAAAAATCAAATATTATCCAAAATGACAATAAAAATATATAACAACTTTCTTTCTCCTTGTTTTCATATTATCTCTCGTCTAATGAAACTAGTGGGATGTTGGCCACTGCTTTTTAAACGCACGTAACTGTAATCTTTTTTCAAAAACACAGCTGCTTTTTATTTTTTTCCCTAATAAAGATTACCTAACATACTTTCACTCTTCAATAAAGAGGTACTTCATCAATAAGTGTCTGTCAAAGTATTATTTTTTAACTGACAAATTTTAGCTAGCAACATAATTAAAATAAGTAAGATAATTTTACTTTAAATAATTTGAGTTATTTTAAGTTAAAATGTCAGTGCAACAATGGGTGACCGCGCCCGACGACTACGTATGCACACTCTCCGAAGCAACTCAAACCATGGCCCAGGAGGAGCTGCGCGAAGACAGACACAGTCGTGAAACCGCATTGGCCTCCATGCGCGAGTGGATAAGACAAAACCCTCGAATCAAAAATTGCAGAATGGGTAATGATCCAAAACAGACCCAAAAATTTTAACAAATGAATGATTTACAGATGCTAGCTTCCTTCTAAGATTTTTGCGATTCAAAAAATTTAGCGTTACGCTAGCCCAAGAAGCTCTAGAACGTTACGTACTTCTAAGACAAACTTTCAACGTAGCGTTCACCTGCCTAGACATCACCATACCCATGATGGAGGACCTTACCAACAGAGGTTATCTTTTTGCTTGTCCTAAACGAGATAGCAAGGGTCGGAGGGTTATAATAGCTCGCCCAGGTCAGACAGGTTATATTTATTGTTAAAAAATTAATCAACGATAATTTAAAGGTGTCTTTGATCTTGAGCTGTTCACACCAGGCGACATGTGCAGGATTCATGGCATTGTCTATGAGACTCTCATGGAAGACGAAGAAAATCAAGTTCGCGGTTTCGTGCATTTTGCTGATGGTCAAGGCGTTGGATTCGCTTATCTTACGCTGTTTACAATCAAAGAAGCTGTGCGTATTGTTAAAAATGGGGAGGTATGTTGCAAAAAAAGTTCATTCACAACCGTCGCAGTCGGTAGGATTCGAACCTACGCTCCCAGAGGGAATCTGATTTCTAGTCAGACGCCTTAACCGCTCGGCCACGACTGCTTGATTTACTACTTTCTGATTTTTCACTATAAACAGTTTCTGTATTCAATCAATTCTATGTAGACATTTATGTATTTCTTTTTAATGGTTTAAATTTTTTTTTATTTTAGAAAACTTTGCCCATGAGACATAAAGAAGTACATTGCATTAATGCCCATCCATCTATGAAATTTGCTCTCGATTTTGCAATGTCTCTACTTTCTGACAAAATTAAAAAACGTGTCCAACTGTACACAAATCTTGAAGAAGCTTTAGAAAGTGGAAACTTAGAAAAAGATATTCTGCCTAAAGAATACGGAGGTATAATGCCAATGGCAGAAATGATAGGTAAAAAACATTTTCCATTTATTCAATTGTTGCTTAGTCAAAGTCTGAAATTACAGAATTGTGGAAAAAAGAACTGGAAAAATCTCATCCTATTTTAATGTCTCACGATCTCATGGAAGTCGATGAAAACTTATTCAGTGCGAAGGCTCGAGAAGGGGCTATCTCAGCTTTAAAAAGAGAAGGCATATCTTGCGGATCTGAACGAGACTCACTCTGTGGCATCACTGGAAACTTTAGAAAATTGGAAGTTGATTAATTTTTACTAATTACTTTGTGAACAGTAACTGGATGACTGATTTTTTTTTTAACATCATAGGTTTAATTTATTAATACTGTACAACTTTTAAATTAAAATAGGAACATTGCGATTCTTTTTTATTGTAGCAAAATTACGTAACAATATGATCGGCAGTACTTAAATATATTTATTTTATCACAAAATAAGTGGTTTACAATTGATAATAAAAACAGTTAAAATCTCAGGGAGATCATCACAGCTCTAAATTTATTTTTGAACTCAAACCTTTTAAGCCATGATATCTGACATTCTGGTCAAGTAATACAGATTCAACTATATCAGAATGCAGTTGAGGATCAACTCCTCTTAATATTAATTGTTTTATCACCCAATCACTGGCTTGGTTTCTATCAAATTCATGAAATTTTGCTACTTTATGGAGAATTTCAGCCTTATTGAATTTTTTTATAATCTTGTCAGAGTGAGCATAACTTATACTGTGGTGCAAATCATTGTCAGTTTCTTGAATGTTAAAAATACAAACCACAAGCGCCATTACTTCCTGTGGTATTTCCTTAAGAAAATTTAACAACTTGTCAATATCAGTTACAGTTAAATCATCAATCACTATCAAGTTTGGATAACTGGAACTAGCACGTTTAATTTTATGAAGAACATTTTTCTGGATGTTGTCAAAAAATCCATTTAGTTCATACACAGAGGGATGAAAATGTCGTTTCAATACATTTGCAATAAAAGTTTTACCCACACCAGTGCTTCCAATAAAATTTACAATCTGGACATGTTGTTCATTATTATACAATCGATTCAAACTATCTATAATGATGGATACCGCTTCTGTTTGATTATAAACATTATTTAGCAAGTCTGTCTTAACAGCCTGCACATCAACAGTGTCTTGTGCGACAAGAATTACATCATAGATTAAAAGAGTTACAATAAATAAAATAAAAGTAAAAATACAGCTTCCGCTGCTTACAACACCCGAAGATTTCTGCTTAACTGCTGCTTTAATTTTATCATCGTTGACGTCTTTCCTAGCTTTTCTTTTTCTAAGATTGACTTCCTTCATGAATTTAACATTAATTGCTAAAAAATAGAGTTTTACATGAAATTATAACTTGGTATTAACTTACTGTTTCGCTGCACTTAATACAAAATTTTCAAACTCATTAATAAATATTACAACCAAAAAATTTGGAGTTTTACAAATGACAATATTTTGCTAACCATAAATAGAACTTAAAAAACTAAAAATGACAATTGTGATTATAACGCGCGTGCGTCATTAAGTGACAATTTCACCATTTCACAGTTGAAATCTGACAGCCGTCGAATGGCGGGAATAATATTTATACAACTATTTTATTAAGAATTTAAGCTAAGAAATGGATCGTGAAATCGTAAAAAACGTTGAACCATCTTCACAGGAGTTAACAGAAGTGATTCAGCCTATAAATCGAGACACAGTTCACCGCATTTGTTCAGGCCAAGTAAATTAATGTGATAATGTGATTGTCCAAGTTTCCTTTGTAAACCCATTTTAGGTGGTTTTAAGTTTAGCAATTGCTGTTAAGGAATTAGTGGAAAACGCCATTGATGCAGGTGCTACAATAATCGACATTCGATTAAAAGAGTATGGCTCAGAACTCATTGAAGTTTCAGACAATGGTAAAGGTGTTGTCAAAGAAAATTTCCAAGCTTTGAGTAAGTTGATTTAGTACAGATTTAGTACACAGAAATAATGGCAACATTTCAGCATTGAAACATTACACGTCCAAGATAAAGCAGTTTGATGATTTGCAGTCTCTTTCTACATTAGGATTTCGTGGTGAAGCTCTAAGTTCTCTTTGTGCCCTCTCTGATTTAATCATATTAAGCAAACATAGCACAGCAGAACAAGCCACGAAGCTCACTTATGACAGAAATGGAAAAATTACTAGTGAAACTGTTGGTGCTCGAGAACAAGGCACAACAGTCATTTTAGAAAATTTGTTTTCAACATTACCTGTTAGGCGAAAAGAGTTCTTGAAGAATCTGAAACGTGAATTTAACAAAATGTGTCAGTTACTTTATGCTTATTGTTTAGTATCAAAAGGAATCAAGTAATTTATCACCATACAAAAAAATGCAATTAATATATTCTTGATTACAGGTTTTCTTGTACAAATACCAGAAATAAAGGTTCAAAAAATACTGTAGTCTCTACAGAAGGTTTAAATACAGTCAAAGAAAATATAATAAATGTGTTTGGGGCAAGGCAAATTTCCTCTTTAATTGAGATAGAAATGGTGAAGCCAGAAGAACCAGTTTTAAGTGAATTTGGTCTGAAATTAGTTGAAGGTGAAAACTTGCCATTTTCTTTTGAATTTTATGTGTCAAGTGTTATGCACGGTAGCGGACGCAGCACAAATGATAGACAGTTTTTTTACATAAATTCTCGCCCATGTGACCCTACTAAAGTTATAAAATTAGTGAATGAGATTTATAAACAGTACAACAACAGTCAATATCCATTTGTTTATTTAAATATTGCTAGCAATACATGTTTGGTTGATGTGAATGTTACACCAGATAAAAGACAAATATT
The DNA here is from genome assembly GCA_004193795.1 of Asbolus verrucosus. NCBI lineage: Eukaryota > Metazoa > Arthropoda > Insecta > Coleoptera > Tenebrionidae > Asbolus > Asbolus verrucosus. The sequence goes on along the minus strand of QDEB01093130.1, from coordinate 16,901 downwards.
CTTGGAAAAAGAAAAAGTGTTAATGGCAACTATAAAAGCTTCTTTGATTGAAGCCTTTAAATCCTTTCCTTCTACTTTTAAAATGCAAAATCTTGAACTGTCGCAAAATTCAACTTTAACATCCTTTATTGAGAATAGCGTTAAGTGTGAAAGAGGCTTAAAAAGAAGTAGTACAGATGGCGAAGTAAAAAAGGGGAGTATCACAGAAAGATTTAAAAAGAGATCCAAGACAGAAAATGATAAAAATTCGCTGAAAAGCCTGCAACTTACTTTTTCTTCTAAAGATGAGTCAGAAGATTCTGATGTAAAATTAAACACTTTTATAAAAATAGCATCAGAAATTTCAGAAAATGAACGCAGCAAATCCTTGATTAATGAAGAATGTTCAGTTTTTAAGCAACAAAAAAAGCATGAATGTGAAAACTCAAATGATGTGAAAGAGACAGTGGTGGAAAAAAAGTCTGAAGCAGATGATCATATTACAACAGAACATACTGAAGGCGAGATTAAAGTAATTTGTAAAAATAGTAATGAATCTGAGAATATAGAAACAATTTATACAAAATATAATGAAAAAAGTAAAAAAATTGAAAAACCAATTCCAGCAATACCAAACACTGATGCTGTTCTGAAAGATGAATTTAAAACTACAGAGTCAACTTCTTCAGTACATGATGACATAAAACGTTTCCAAGAGGGCATTGTAGATGATGATATTGAATTAATAATTGACTCAACAGTAAGAAATCTCTCACAAAGGAAATCTGTTACATTAAATGTATCTCTGGATGACATTAAGGAATCTTTGAAAAATAAAAACGCCGTGGATAAAGCCAACAAAGATATAAAGGTGCGTTTTCGCTCTAAAATAGCCCCAGAATCTAATAAAATTGCTGAAGAAGAACTGCAAAAACAGATTTCTAAAGAGGATTTCGTAAAAATGGCCATAATTGGGCAGTTTAATCTAGGATTTATAATAACAAAATTGGAAAATGATTTATTTATTATTGATCAACATGCCACAGATGAAAAATACAACTTTGAACAACTCCAAGCCACCACTGTTATGGAAAATCAAATTCTTGTGAAGTAATATGTATTTTGCTGTGTTATATTGTTGGTAACAATAACATTTTTAGCCCAAAGCCTCTGGAATTAACAGCTGGAAATGAGTGTTTATTGATAGAAAATGAAGAAATATTTAAAAAAAATGGATTCACTTTTAAAATCAACAAATCAGGTTCACATTTTTGATATTATTACAAACGTTAATCAACATCATTTTTTAGCACCATGTACAAAGAAAGTGTCTCTAACTTCAATACCTTTAAGTAAAAACGTCGTGTTTGGAAAAGATGACATAGATGAAATGCTATTTATGCTACAGGTTTTCAGAATACAAATTTTAACCCTCCCCCTTTAACTTGATGATTTTAGGATTCTAATCACACCATGTGTAGACCATCAAGAATTAGGGCCATATTCGCGTCAAGAGCTTGCCGTAAATCAGTAATGATCGGTAAAGCTTTATCAAGAAGCGACATGAGACGATTAGTTGATCATATGGGTAAAATTGAACAACCTTGGGTAAGATACATTTTTTTTATTTTACGAAAAGTATTAAATTTGTATTAATAATAGAATTGTCCACATGGAAGGCCAACAATGCGTCACTTAATCAATTTAGATTTGCTGGAAACTGAATAAAACTTGTGTTTTCATGCAACTCAAAACGCAGTATGTAAGATTTTTTTTAATAAAACAATTTAAACACTAATGGTTCTAAAAATATTAAAACCACTTTCTGCTGTGCTAATAATAACTCCAGGTAGTTGTGGATGCCAGTGCAATTCTTTGATATTATTTTGTCCTTGATGAATAAACAGTAATTGTGGTGGAATTCCCTAAATAACATAACAATAACATAAAAGTGTATATTGAAAAGTTTTACTTACTTCTACTTCATCGCTGTTTGTTTCACTATCTTTCTCTACAGACAGGTCCCATAATGCTATTTGATTATCACTTCCTCCAGAACTAAATACAGCAGAATCAGCTGGATGCCATTCTACAGTGGTTACAGAGTCAGTATGATGTTTGAAAGTAGCTACAGGTGTTTTTTCATGAAATCTTCTTAAATCCCAGATGTGTAAAAATCCATCATCTCCTCCTGAAATTTAAATAAAAAAATCTGTCAGCCAAATATTTTCTCTTATTGCAATGACAACTTACCACTAACTATGAATGGTTCATTTCTGTTCCAACTGATCACGTTCACGTCACTTTCATGTGCATCATTAGCAGTCAACATACACGCTTTGCTAGGTTGGGCTCTTGTATCCCATATACGAATAGTTTTATCAACCGAACATGAGGCAATTACATTTCTTTCATTGGGTGACCATTGTAAATCTTCCACTGAATCTGTGTGACCCACCAGGGGTCTTTGATCAACTTGCCAAGTACCATCATCAGCAGGTTTCCAAATGTGAATATCTCTTTTACAGTCTCCTGTAGCTAAAACTCCCAGCATTGTAGGACACCAATCAACAGCAAAACCTTCCTTCTGATGACCACTGAATGTAAATAATGGCTTAATAGAATTGGATTTATTTTCTTTATTGTATTTAGATAGTAACTGTTCATTATCAACTGCCTCTAACTGCTGTGATAGATCCCATAAATTTACTCGTCCAAGCTCACTCCAAGACGCTGCTATAACTTTATTGTTTATAATAGTACTCTATAAAAAGGCGACAATTATGATAATGATGAAAGATTACAACAATACTTACTCGTATTCTATTTACACAGCCCTGGTGTTTTATAAGAGCTCCAGCCATTTTTGGATTTTTTGATACCTCATCGTCCGAGTCTTCATCCTCCTCATCATCATCGTCCTCTTCGTCTTTATTTGTTTTATGCAGATTTGATAATTTCATTACTATAACAGTATTCACATGGGCTTGGGAGGCCTGTGTTCCGGCCACCATATATGCAGTCAAGGGATAAGTTTCTCTATTGTCTCCAAGACTGTCTTTTATGATGTCAAAACTTAAACAAGGGGCTCCAGTTTGTGCTTGATGTAACATCATGTATGCCGTTTGGTCACAAACAAGTTCTTCGCCTTCTTCTAATGGTTTGTTGGGAAGGTATACTTCGTCAGTTTTTGCTTGGTTAGTTTCCTCTTCCATTACTTCATCGGAATCGTCATCTTCAGCGACTTCCATTTCTGGATCAGACATCGCGAATTAAATCAATATGATGTTAATTTACTTGTAATATTTTAAAACACGTGTTGCACATTTACACTCGTTGGTTGACAGCGTTGACAGTGTGACTCACAAAACGTGTGGCTACTCTCTGAGGTTAAGTTGCGTCTAAATATCCAGTGGCGCCGTATGCGCATTTGTAATTTTACAGATGGTGTATTGCTGGTTACATACGCAAAGTTATATAATTAAAATGTCAAATCTAAAATCTAGCCTTGTTCCATGTTCTAATAGTCTTACATCGAACATTCATAATTAACCGCTACAGTTATATTATAAAATGTTTAATGTTTCTGATGCAAGTGGTTTTATGGTGTTGCTTCCAGAGAGAAATGATGTATAAATTTATAAAACTGATAAAACCTTCAACTCAGTAAATATAATACTTATATTATGTAAATATATAAAAGAAAAATTATAATTTATACTAGAAGACCTGTCATTTTTTGGAAGGAAAGTAAGTTTGTTTATCTATTTTTCTTTTATTAGATGTTGCAGGTGTTGGAAGTTGACTCTTTAATAATTTATTGTGCATCTAACAAACCTTCTTTTACAATGTTGTAATGATCTTTTGTTTGACATATTCCAGTCACAGTTTTAAATAAGTCGTGCAATTCGTCTGCATTGTAGACCACGTTTGATGAACTTTCTTTATTTAATTTCTGTTGACACTCCATTCTTAGTTTCATCTCTATGTTTAAATTTTCACTGTTAATATTTTCCACATTTTCTGTTGCAGGAGTAGAAGGACGGCCGTGAGTAGGAGCGTTTTTTTGATATTGTAAAAATATTTTGACAAGATGCATGTGTTTGCAAAAATGATTTTTGATTGTCGATTTGTAAGAGGAACATTTTAAATTATGAACACATGTATCACAGGCAGCACAGCGAAGAGCTCTACAATTGCACAAATTAAGGAGTTCCACTTGATAATAGTTAATAACTGAAGCTGAGTGAACCAAAAAGGTTGTCTCATTTGCCTGAACCACACCTTCTAAAGACATTTTTAGTGCTTGCTTGTGAGCTTTATTTATTTCTAAATCTCTATGTGTTGCCATTGGTCTAAATATGGAAGATATATGCTTCCAGGATTTATCTATGATTAACCTGTCTAATGCGTCAAGGCAAGACTCTAGCCTCTGCACTGATTTGCCATTTAAATAATTGTATTTTAGGGTCCTGTGCATTGTTTCTAAGTGCATAATTTGTGTTGATGCCTGTATGTTTCCTGTAACAGTGAGTCCAAGATTCAACACAAGCCTAATCTGCGAGATAATATTTAGTGAGGTACCCTAAGAAATCATCTTGAAGTTCTTGTAAGTGTCTTATTAAACTATCTTTTATCGAGGTGAAATCAATTTCTTCAGTAGCTTTTAACATTAAACCAAGTCTTTGTAATATTTCCTTTTCTTGTATTTTATCTTAAATTTTTTTTCTTCCTCGTAAAGTCCAATTTTTTTGAACATGCCATATACATAAAAGTTTGTTATCTACTTTGCCCATGATTAAATTCCAACTGTCCCAGTAGACATTAGTGTCATCAGACATAAAATAGTTTGGTATAATTGGTCCTGTAATTTTTTTCACTTCTTTCAAAACAACTTAATACACTATTTTGTCTCGTCTGTTTATTATAAAAATTACAGGAAAGCTCATGTCTTGGTCATCTAAAACTAAAACAGTTGTTAATTCATAATTATAAGGGTTCGTCCCGTGGGTCCCATCTACTCAAATGACTCTTGATCTGTATGTTTCTAGCATATATTGCATTTCAGAATTCATATATGCCAAGACAAAATCATTGGAATGAAGGTCTTCGTGTTCTTCCCCGGGGGTTTTAAACAAAAATATATTTTTGTGGTGGATGTTCCACTCTGCAACTTTTAATTTAACGGCAACAGGATCTGATTTGTGCCTTTTGCCTGTTAACCTGTATTTATCAGATAAATTTTGTAAATCTTTCTTCGAAATTAAATTTAATCTTGTTACTGTGTTCCCATCCATTATTCTGGCGTCGTGAATAATTTTTGTAAAAGAAACTCCAGCCTTCAATTTTTGCACTATTTTTTTTTCATCTACTTTTGTAACGGGTTGGCATTTAAGATTTTCAGTGTGCCCAACATGTGTTTTGCAGTATTCTGCTTCAACACAAAGATTTTTTGAATTAAAACGGGCAATTATTCGTGAAGGGCACACTCCATTCATTTTTATTGAACCAAAAATTTTTTGTGAATGAATTTTGTGAAATTGCTTCTATGACATTCATAATATGAAACTTTTCCCTCAGTACTTTCACATTCGGCATTTTTACAATAGTAAGAATTTGTAGCTGTTTCTTCTTTTTCTTTCCATTGAAAGAAAATGAATGCTTCTTTTGAATCAAATTTTATAATGTGTTGTTCAAATTTAATATTATGTAACAATGCTTGATGTGCCATTAGTGATTTAAATAAATTCTCTGTTCCAGAACAAGAAGAACATGTGATTTTTGAGGAATGAGTTGAACTTCCAGTTTGATCAGAATGCACATCTCTCAAATGCCGGTTTTTAGAAGAATTTGATTGGAATTTTTTGCCACAATGCTTGCAAGTTATTGCATTTACCAAGCTTAAAAGGAAAAACTTAGTTTCTGAAACATTTATTTGTTATTTAAGACTTACCTGGACATCATGAAAATTATTTTGAATGTATGCGTTTTGAAAATAACGATTTATAAAGTATCTAGTAAATTACTAACTTACAACTTTTATGAGTAATAAGTGTAGACTTAAGATGCAATTGGGCGCGAAAATTGCAAGTGATTTTAGTTGTTAACCCTGTTGCTGTTTAGCTTTATTGTGGAGCGAAGTATGAAAATTCCCGGGAAAATGTACTATAATTTTTTATGTAGTCAAAACGTTTTATAAGTGCAGCTTAATGATGGACTGCATTTATTTTGAGGGATTAAAATTGAATTAGTTAGTTTAAGTAGCCACATTCAAATATACCATAATTTAATGAATTAGGGCTAATGTCATAATTAATTTAAAGTTGTCTTTAATTTAAAGCAGGAAAAAACCATGGAAGCAGATTATTGCAATTACATTTTAAAGCGACTTAAGTTAAAGACGACTTCAAAATTGATTATGAAATTGGCCTTTAACTACTTTATGTAAGTTTAAAAGTGTATTAGCTAGAAAATCAATTCACCATCAGCTACTGTGTTATTTATAAATGTTAGTGTATATTATTATATACTTGTATTACAAAACAATAACTAGATTTAGGTGTTGTAAATGAATACAATTTTTATAAATCTAAAAGAGAATTTAATTACATTATAGGTACGACATTTTTTTGGTAAATTATTCATATATAAAATAATAAATTAACATTCATTTATAAGCGATATTAGTACACAGCATAATAATTTAAATACTGCTTTTAAAAAGAATAATACTTTGAAATATAGAATTTGCAGATAAGAATATTTCCGTTTACTGATTGATGCGAGGGGCAATCTCCAAAATTTGTTGAGATTGAACATTTTTTAATAAGTAAAAGTTTAATGTTAATGATCTGATGCTTGAGCAACCAGCCATATTATTAATTGTAGTTTAGTGCAAAGTACATATCATGTAAGTACAATGAAAACCTAACTAGATATATTAAACTACACATCTTTTGCATTTTGGAACTTGTTATACAATTTCTACTTATAAGAATTTAATCCTAATGTATATGCAATTGGCAATACAAAAAAACCTGAAATACAAATGCGCATGCGCCGCACACTAGATATTTAGATGCAACTTTGAGATTAGAGATTTTTTCTTTATAAACAATTTTGACAGTGCAGCCAAAAGCTAAAAATAAAATAGTTCTATAAACCATGGGCTAGAAAAATATCGGGTCATAGCACCGTACTTACCTAACTTTATTATTTAATCTTGAATTACAATTAAATTAAATGTATTAAAGTTTAAAAACTTTATTAGTGGAAATTTTAAATATGACAAAATTTATTTCTAAAATGAAATAAGAGCAAGATAATTAATAATTAATAAATTAAAAACGTTTATAAAAAACGGTATTGAAGTAAATATTTCTAACTTTGTAAAGTTTCCAACTCATGAAACTTTGTTATGTATTGAGAATACTGATACACATAATCCTCTTCATCGACGGCCCAAGCAATATACATATACAATGTAAAAATTGTGGCGAGCAACAGACGGTCCAAACTACAATTTATTCTGTAATAATAAATGGGTTAAAAAAATATTATTACTTACCTCATTACAGGAAGAGACCAAAATATTAATAAAAATGCTACAAAACTTGGGTGCCTCATGTGAGAATGAAGACGTCGTAATTGAAAGGATTTGCGTGAATTTGGATCAGGGAGATTTATTATACTGTAATATATCTAGAAAAAAAACTGTAGTTTGCCACATAAAAATTAAATCAATACTAACTTGTTTTATGCCAATAAGTTCATTAACATCCATACATATATTACCAGTGTAAATGAGTAGCCATGCAATGATGTGAATTGTTGTATACAACCACCAAAATGGCTTAAAATTCATACTAAATTTCCACAGAGTTACTTCTGGAATATCATACCAATATCTTATTAATATCTGCAATTTCAACAGTTATTGAAAATTTGTAATCAATTTTAATGTTTACCTGTAAAGATGCTGCAGTTGTGATAACATAAAAGCTTCGGTACAAATCTTGCAATCCATACTTTGCAAGTGTACCTTTCACAGTTGGAAGAGCTAATAATGAATGTGGCAATATAAACAGACTTAACAGAAACATATTAAAGAACAAACTCCAAGACACTGAGAGCCACAGATCTACAACGAAAAAATTCACAATATTAAAAATATATACACATGGCGCATATTTACCTTTAGCAATGAATGTTTTCCTGTTGTAATTTGGGTCGGATAAAAAGTACATTAATTCAATCATCGTGTTGAATGTAGTAATAAAACCAACACCACCAATTATAACTTTGAATGAATTTACTGTTATCTGTTTAAAACCCATTTTGGCTAACTTTGTTTATATCATTTACCTCAGAACCTCACGCAATGATGTAAGACAACACACCCGCGCATGCCACATTGCTGTTTATGTCACACTTTGGAAATTTTTGTTTGTAATGTTGGTTACCGTGCACAGTCGATGCTTGGTCCGCCGCCATCTTGTTTTGTCCTTGTTCGAAGGTGATTAGTTGTGGTTCTATAGTTTCAAGATTTTAAATAATCTGAGAATGATCTAATTATCTCATAAATACTAGTTGCTGTGTGATACTTAATTTTTAAAAATGACACAATTTTTGCCACCCAATTTGCTAGCATTATTTGCACCACGGGATCCAATCCCGTATCTTCCCCCCGTAGCCAAGCTACCTCACGAGAAAAAATCACGGGGTTATTTGGGCGTCGGTGCATTTCTGAAGGAGTTCGAGGTAATTACATTTTGAAAACAATATTTGGCCATTCTAAGTGGAAGATTTATTGATTTTTTTTCTTAGGACCCAAAAGACACACCTCCTCCTACAAGGGTTGAAACCAGAGAAGAAAGATTGGAGAGACGACGAAGAGAACGAGCCGAACAAGTCGCCTATAAATTGGAACAGGAAATTGCTGTATGGGATCCTAATTCAGCCCCCAACATCACAGTGGATCCTTTCAAAACTTTATTTGTAGCTCGAATTGTAAGTTTTATTATCTTTAAATTTAGCTCAAACATCGCCTGCGTTGTTCGCGTGCTTGTCAAATGCATTTAGCTTGTACGTATGTAAACTCAGGCATATTATTAAACCCTTAGAGAATTGTTATTATCAAACCCTTGTAGAATTTTTCATCAAGTATAAGTGTCACTTTTGATCTTATAGTTAGAACACAGGGAAACAGTAACACATGGTTGTTTTTAGATGTCATTTGGATTCATTTTGTTTTCTTTTAGAACTATGACACATCAGAATCAAAGCTCAGAAGAGAATTCGAGGTGTATGGGCCAATCAAAAAGGTCAGGATATTTATTTCATCTTTGTCTATGTAATGTTAATGTGACAAATTACAGATTGTGCTGATCCATAACAGTGTTAACGGGAAACCAAGGGGGTATGCTTTCATAGAATATGAACATGAAAGGGATATGCACTGTGAGTAGAAGACGTTCTTTTCAGAAATGATCACATTCAATTGCACCACTTTAAAACTAGATTGCTTTAAAACAATGTCAATAACATCTAACATTTGATTTTAAGTGGTGAATTGAAGTTTGTATTAGGTTATGTAGCCAGCAACCTTTCGACAAGATATTTGCTTGAATTGAATGAAATTAATATTTTTCTATTTTTTACACAGTCCGAGCTGCAGGCAACTAGTGCCGTTTGCCCCATACTTCCGCTTTTTGCTGGCTATATAGGTTTGTATGTGTGGTAAGAACCCTGCATACAAATATCTTTCAGTTGTTTGACGGGGTTTTGATTTTATCAAATAAGTAAAAAGATGAATTTTCAGTTAAATTAATGTTAAACTTTCTAATTATTCAAAATTGTTGTTCAATTAGAGTAATATGATTTTAATTAATTGGGTATGCGCTCAGTAAGTAATTGCGCACCAGGTAATGATAAAGAGGAGTCCTCTCAGCTGTTCGGATTGCTAAAAATAATCAAATACGACTTTTTCATTATGATGTTTTATTACGTAAGTAGCTGGGTAGGTATATTCTATTTATACCTATTTTTTGTAATAATCGTTTTTGAAAATTCTCCAAAGTCGGTACGAACATTCAGAGTTTAGTTTCGCGCGATTATTTCGAAAAACAAAATCGGTATTCAATCACATGTGGATTTTTCAGAGATAAAAATCCACCCGCATCGAAAAAGCCCCACATGTACACAAATCATGATACATACATGTGGGGTTTTGCCATGGTCTCTAAATTTTTTGTTACTGAATTCGATCTTTTCAGCTGCATACAAACACGCCGATGGCAAGAAAATTGACGGAAGACGGGTATTAGTCGACGTCGAAAGAGCCCGCACCGTTAAGGGTTGGTTGCCCAGACGTTTAGGTATCTAAATTAAATCGTTCATAAAAAATGTCAAAGTTTTTGCTAACAATTTGCTTAAAGGTGGTGGTCTCGGCGGGACCCGAAGAGGAGGTCCAGAGGTAAATATCAAACATTCAGGTCGCGAAGACAACGAGAGGGAGAGAGAAAGATACAGATTAGAGCGTGAGAGAGAAGAACGAGGTGGTGGTAGAGAACGTGAAAGAGAACGCGAACGAGATAGAGATCGTGGGGTTGCCTTTGAGAGAAGACGCTCAAGGTCGAGAGAAAGAAGGAGAAGGAGTCGATCACGGTCGCCAAGAAGAGAAAAAAGACGGCGCAGCAAAGAACGCGTCAGAGAGGAGTTTGACGAAAACTTCGATAGGCGATCACGTGAAAAGGACAGAGAAAGGTGGGATTAGAGTCGCCAACCTTTAAAAAGTTATTTCCAATTTTTATTACAGAGAACGTGAACGTGACAGGGATCGTAAACGCAGACGTTCAAAATCCAGAGACAAAGATCGTGAACGCAAACGAGAAAGAAGAGAAAGACGAGAGAGGGAGCGCGGTGAGAGACTTGAATATATCAAGACAGATGATGGCGGAGAAGTCCGAATTAAAGAAGAACCCATTGATGGTAATTGTATTTTCGTTATCACTACAACATATGATAGAGAAAAAATTTTTGACACTTCAAGTAAACAATTTTGTGCGTTTGCAAAAAAGTTTGACTTCATCTTTCATCTCTAAACTGCTTTTTCATTGGTTTCATTCTCATGTCTCATCCCCAAGTGGTTTAGAACAAACTATTTTGCTACATTAATTATAGGAGGTTAACAGGACTGGCAGTTTTAAAGTTTGGACTGCACGGTAGTATAGGCCTCTCACATTTTTCATTTCATTTAGTAATATTGCTGTAACACGTTGTTTTTCTGAGTTAAATAATTGCCTTCTTAGATTATCCGGAATATCCACAATATCCATCAGAATCGTATGATCAAACCCGAGTTAAATATGAAGATGAAGATGAACAGAAATATGAACCTGACAATACAAACGGAAGTCGTCAATACGACGATGAGTATGAAGAGGGGGAAGCTTACTAACGATACAGTCGTGCTTAAATTAGTTAATATTTATCTTAAATCTTAAGTATACTGACTTAGCAGTATTGAATACATGATTTTTGGTTCTGAATTTTAATATTTAATTAACTGAAAATATTGTCACGTGCCTGTCCAATATGTCAGCAATTTGTTGTGAAATTCTGATTTACAATAAAATGTATATAAGAAATAAACCCGTTTTTCTTCATATTTCAGCACTACCAACCACACCACGATTAATGTATTAAACTTTGTTCATGTAAATAAATATCGCTAAATAAGACTTCGTGATTAAATAATTGTAACACTTAATTAAATTCGTCATATAAAAATAACATTCAACTAGAGTATATTGTTCTAATTTTTTATTGTTTCGACAAAATGCATCGTTGAATGGTGCCAATTCTATGAGTGGAAGTAATATACCTAGAAGAGATGTGGTAAATCACATGACCTTAAATATAAAATGGATGAAGTAACATGTGTATTTTGTTTTTTTTTTTGTTTCAATTAAATATTACACTTGAGCATGCGCAGTCTGACGTATTTTTTATTTATAAGGTTATGTCAACGAAATCTGTCAAGTGTGTTGTTTTCATGCGGAATTTTGAAAACGTTAATCACCTCCTTGACTAAGACTAGAAATGACTGCTCATCTAAACGATTTGAGTAATGCAATAGAAGTAAATAACGAACAAGACATTCTCGACAATTTAACATGTATATTAGCCAAGGGAAGAGACATCGAATTAGAAAACAGTAATATACTGAAACGTATTATAACGTTAAATAACGACACGATAAACAAACTGTTTGTGGAAGTGGCAGCAGAATGGTCCAAACTAGAGCACAATAGAAAGTTTTTTACTGATAGAGAAATAATTGAGTTTCTACTGAGTTTATTAGAGTCATCAGAAGAAACTCTAGTTGTAAGTACAATCAGAACTCTAGGCAACATTTGTTATGAAAACGAGGAGGCGAGAAAAATTGTCGATAAAAAGGGACTCTCTACTGTTATATCAATGCTTGAAGCAGACTCCAGCAGACAGAATAATTTGCTTACTTTAAAAGTCAGTGGATTTTTGGTGAATTTGTTAAATGAAAATGAAGAATTGCAGAAAGCAGCCCTGAAATTAAACATAGTTGATGTTACGGAGAAGGTACTTAATGAATATATAAAATCGTTCAATGAGAACCAGATGCTTTATGCATTTGTATTGACAATTTTAAATAATGTTATCGACCATATTGATGATGAAAATGTACCTTTTACTGAAGATTTCTGTTGCACTTTGATAGACATTTTTAAAATGTCAACAACACCTGAGATTTCTGTATTATGTCTGGAGATTCTACATGGTCAATCTGACAAAGGTGAGTTCAATAACAGATTAAGTGTTACAAAACTAAAATATGTTTTAGAGGAAATCAAGACACTTTTGGCCAAGAAAGGTGTATGTGAGCTGGTGTTTGAACTTATCGAAAAATACAGGAACCAAGTTAATGATGAAGAGAGCAGATCAGTCATGAAAATGGCTTGTGATTTGATTGTTATAATACTAACAGGAGGTAAAATTTTCAATTCATTAAAATGCAGTTCATTTACTTTTATTTAAGATGATTGCATGTATTTATTATATAATAATGGGAAAGGCAAGGTATATGAAAACATGGTTACATGGCTGGATTCAGATGATTCAGATTTGTTGAGCACTGGTGTTTTAGCAATAGGAAATTTTGCCCGAAAAGACACACATTGCATTCAGATGGTTCAAAATGGGATCTCAAAAAAACTTATAGGTGACCTCACGACCAAACTGTCTTAAAACAATAAACAATTTCGTTATTGTAGGGTTGTTATCTAAATATAATACAAGTCAAAGTGATATAAAAGTCCAGCATGCATTATTAAGCACTTTAAAAAACTTGGTGATCCCTCAGCAGAACAAAGCAACGATTTTAGAAGAAGGTTTAATTAATGTCATTTATCCCATGATAAAAATCGACCAGTATTTAGTGATATTTAAATTATTAGGTACATTTCGCATGGTTATCGATGGACAAGGTATGTATTTACGGATTTCATAAATTAAGAAATTTATTGTTTTTATTCAGAAAAAGCTGCGTTGGATTTAATATCACGTGAGGATTTTTTGGAAAAATTGATTTACTGGTGCTATAATTCGGACCATTTGGGAGTACGTGGTGAAATCCCTCGCCTCTTGTCATGGTTAATAAAACACTGCCATTCTTTCAAACCCTTTAAAACTTTAATCCAAGTCAAGGACAGTGTGAAATGTTTGGTAGAAATGACCTCATCAAACCACGCAGTTATGCAGAATGAATCATTCTTTGCTTTGAATTTATTATGTATTGGTTGCGGGCCTTCCAGCGAAAACGACAGTTCGAATGGAGTAAATGGTAATGGTGTAAATGAGAACGTAGATCAAGCGTTGTTCGAACAATTTATTAACGCCGACATTGGTAAAAATCTTAATTTTGTCGTCAATAAATACAGTGATAAAATGGACAGGCACACTATTGAAAACTTGGTAACGTTACTAGAACAGTTAATTAATTCTCCTTCTGTGGTTAATCATTTAAAATCAACTAAAGTAGGAGATGCTCTATCTAAATTAATATCTACCAATACCAATGCGCAAGCTGTTATTGACAGGTTAAATAATATCATGGTTCAGATTAATAAAAACTAAAGCTATTACAGCAAGTTCAGTGATTCAAAGTACCAATTTTAAAATTTAGATTTCATGATAGTAAATAAGATAGTTTACTATTTTTCATTATCGTGCAATTTTCAATGTAACTCTAGAATTATGAATAGTTGCCTTTAACAATGCATGTTTCAAAACGATCTTAACCACGATCCTCCGTTTTAGATTAATCAAGCATTTTTATTAGGATTCCTAAAATTCAATAATTATAATCACGTAATATAACAATATATTGCACATCAAGTTTTAGTGCCATTTTTAATTTATTGAATTATGTATAATATCCACAAGACGACTAATCTTATGAAAAATATGCATTACAAGATATCTGTTTTTACAGTTATGAACTTGCAAATATTTTTGAAGATTGACAAATTGTTGCCTAGAATTTTTTTCACACTTCGTTACTGATACTAATCTGTATATGAAATTTAAATGAAATGTTTAATATTTCATTCACAAAGCTATCACACCTTCATCAAACGCTTTGACAAGTTAAATATTCAATGAAGGAGCTTTTGAATTGTTTGTAGAGGGATCAAATCTATTTAGAAATATATTTTGATGTAGAAACTTACACAAATTAAAAATTATTTCTATCAAATTCCACTGTTAATAATAATTAAACAGGTTTCAAATTTATTTTTGAAGAATGCTTATTTTTACTTCTATGATTCCATTTTCAAATAAGGGAATTGAAAATGAAGCAAAATATTTGAGCTTGTGAGTTTATTAGTTTCTTTAGACTTTGAAGTCAAATGTCTAGATTGTTTTTGAAAGTGAGCACAAATGGTATATATTGATGCGCTTCATTTTGCGTTCTCTGTTCTTTAAGTTAATAATTATTTCGATTGACGGAGCATCCAATGTTAATCGTCACCTTTACTTAAAGAGTAGAAGTTCTATTTTACATGTGCAAAAATTGCCAGTTAATTTCAAAGTTCAAATTAGAAAAGAGTATACTGTAGACGTCAATTGGAGCAGTGATATAAATGTTACCCCTTGTATAAAATAGTGTTGCCTTATAAACGTTTCCACAGTGGTAAATAAGATTCTACATTACATGCGAGTTTTTCTGAGAATATAAAATTTGGATATACATCTGCAGTTAAAAAAGTATTAATTTTACAATTAGTATAGCTGTAGATGTATACCTACTTAATAGATATAATGCAGTTCTTTAAGCTGCTATTCACTGGATTACACTATAGATAACTGTAATTTCATAAGACTAACGATGAGGGATAAACTAAGTTATTACGGTTAAAGTAACTAATCGGGTAATTATGAATAATAACCGTATATTATGCATAACACCCGACTAGATTGGCTATTATAATTAATATCTTGCAATTTATTACATTTACCGGCTATTATTCATAATCTCCAGTACCAACTGGCAAATATAATAAGAAGTAAGTAAAAGTAAGTAAATAAAGTAACATCTTGAAGAAAGTTTTCGTTGTTTTAAACAGAAAGATAAACAATCCAAACATCATATTACTCTAAGTGATAAAAAAAAAGTTATTTACTGTCGCAAGATGAACTGTTATGGCATTTTGAGTTAGATAGTTTACTATTATTTTTGCAACTACATTTCTCTTAATGTACATTTACCCTTACAAATACATATTTTATACCTTTATTCATCACATAGGGATGGTTTTCTTGTATAATCCCGCAAAGAGATTTTTACACCAGGAACTTCCTCAAGTCGCATTAATTTTTCTTCGCAAATAGTAAATTCGTTTCTTGAATAGAACTGGGACAATTTTTCTTGCTTGGTTCCCAGTTCATAAAATTCTTGCACAGCTATTGTGACAGCCAAACAATTTCTCGGATCACTTCTATCTCGATCAACGTCCGGAATGCGTACTCTTACAGTATCTCCAACATTTCCAGCAGGAAATTTTTCCATAGACATTTTTTTCATTTTTGCCGCTTATGTTTTAAAGATTTGCTTTTGCCATTTTTCGTTTTTCTAATATAAGTGATTTTTGCTCCTTAGCAAAACTTTTTCCATCTTGGTACTTGTTGTTTGGAATAGTTGTTAGTTGGATCTCTTCCTCATTTTCTTCGTTTGTATTCGAGTTACTGTCGTTATTTCAAGAAGTTTCTACAATTTCAACATTTTCTGTATTGATATCATTTCTATTTATATTTTGCAAGATTATCTCAAGCTCTTCTTCTGTATTCAAATTCATAGTATTTCATTGCGAACACTTCAAATTTTGAAACCGACTTTTATTGGTGAACGAAACATCGCTTCATGGACTACGTTTTATTCCTTGATGATAAGCTCTGTTTTTCATGAGTTTTGCAAACCGTAATCTTTCATTCCAGTTTTAAGTTTGATTGCTTTCTAACCAAATACACAACTATATCTATATCTTGATTAGCACGTTCAACTCTGGCTGCGATGCGGCTTTCCATGGACAGTTTTTAATTCATAATTTATAATTAATATCTTACCAAAAATGCAGCTTCATCAAAAATTCAAGTATATTTAATTAGATGTAGATGCGCGCACATATTTTATTAGAACTTCAAATTAGATCATGTACGGTATATTCACTACGACAACTAAAAACTGACAAATCCGAACGAACAAAACAATGCGCAACACATGTTAAGCAGAAACCAGTAATTCTTCTAAATTTCTCATTCCCAGTGTCAATTTGCCAGCGTTTATTATATTTGCCAGTTGACATTGGAGATTATGAATAATAGCC